>OZ026616.1:26027984-26132984 GCA_964020975.1 Hermodice carunculata | reverse complement strand
AATTTACTGCTGCTAGTTACCGAGGCAACCAAGGATGATCAGTCAGTGACAGAGCCCATTTTACAATGCCCAACACTATACCCATGTTGATACAGGACAGGTGTCTAAAGGGAACCATTCACGGAGCTTAAAAGCCAATGGACTGGATACCCCACTCCCACACTACACATACATGGGTCATCTGACCTGAAAAATGAGGTCATGGTCACTCACATGTAACAAGCTCAAGGTACAACAGAGCTAAATTTGAGTTTGATGTGGCCTGTGAGCTATTTTGCCCATGAGGATTCTGCTATGGGTGGACAGTTGGAGAAGCTGAAAACAGTATACCCACCAAACTATGTTGGTGGTGGTGGGTGGGGCTTATAATTACATTTACCAATAATTTGTCTTTCCACTTCCTTTAATAAATCAAACGCATGCACCTGAATGCTAAATATCATGTGCTTTGATGTTTTTCACTACGGTCTCATCAGCACAGTTAAGTTTAGAAATCAAATGTTGGTGAGATGTATCAGAATAATATGATATCTGAGACCTACTCTGTTTGGCACATGGTGGTTGCTGAATACCCATCATGCATCACGGAAAGCTGTTGGCTGAGTACCCATCATGCACCACAGAAAGCTTGAGTATCCTTCATGCATCTGGGGTAGCTGTACCCATCATGCATCTGGGAAAGCTGTTGGCTGAATACCCATCATGTATCTGGGCAAGCTGTTGGCCACAGACCACAGTTATAAATCCTTCTATTTTTCATATTAGCATTTTTCAGTCTAAAAAATCAGCATTTTGGTATTTTGAAATTCCGTGAACGGCATTTAACAGATAAAAATGTCAGAAAAATATGGACGGATTTTTGTCATACAATTCCCAGCTCGTTAATTTGTGATAATTGAAATACGAAACAACACCTGGATGTCAGCTTTATACACGTGTATGAACTGTGCTCTTGCCAGGGTCACATCATTGTCCTTCCCCACCATAAAGTTCCCACCTGGCCTGGAAGACAGTGCACCCATATGACCACCAATGAAGCAACTCTGCGATGCAGCAAACCTGACTTAGCTAACTTTATTTAAACAGAAGCTACAGCATGCTGAAAACACAGTATTTTCACAATTACGGACTATCTCTGTTGGGATGCGCAACCAGCCAATCACAACTGTAGTCTGTAACCTATTAGACTTATCAAAATTTTTAAAACTTGTTTAACTGAAGCCACAACTTGTTTTCTGCAAAGGATTTGCATTAACTTTACCAAACTTCAATACTAAGAATATATCAACTTTTTTGCAAGCAACCTTTAAATCTGCAAAATCAGTTTTTATGACAAAAAAATAATTAATTAAAATTTTGAGGAAAATTATATAATTGCATCCAATCAATTCTTTTCTGTCCAATATGAATACGATACACAATGGGCTATGATGCAAACCCATAATCACTTGCCTGCATGTCCTGCCCTTACAGTGAGAGATCAAATTACAATGCCCCACCCCTTAATTTTAACCCCAAATTTGAATATATTGCTAAAATTTTATGAATTTTTAGGTGAAATTGGTGATTTTTTTACTATTTATGGATAGATTCGTAACATTTGTCTGCAAAAAATATGACATCTATCACTGCTGAGGCATTAATGGCGGACGGGGGGTGGGGGGGTGGGGGGGTGGAGTACCAGTTACACCAAGTCAGCATCTAATACCAGTCATTATGGCAGTATTTTCCTGATATAATCTGAATTATTCCAGACAATGGAACAGTCTCAGTGTTTAAACATTATTAGCCCATCAAAGTGCACAGTTTAAGACCAGTAGGTCACAGTTTAGAGTAGCAGTATTCAGCAAATTATGTTTTTTGGTACTAAAATTATGGAATTTTAACGCGCCCTTTGTTTGAACATTAGGAGGGCAGTTGGGTGATCCAGCTTCCACAAACCAATAGTGCTATGCCTTTTTTTCTGCAGTAGACTGTATAAGTTGTGGTTTATTGACATGTTTTATGGTGTATGTGCACATATTAGAAAGAAAATGACAAAAGTTTGTACAGTTACTCCAATATCATAAATGCATATTTGTATTCACAAGTGCTCTGATTTTAAATTTGATAAGCATCCAATTATCAATCCAATTATCAGGCGCAAGTGTTTAATGGAAGCTAACTGTTTTTCCCCTTGTTTCACTTTCTGAAACTTTTATAATTATATGTGGTTGTATGTCGAAGTTCAAATGTTTTGCCACCTATGTACACTAGCTTGGTAAAAGTTATAAAATCTGCAGTTCATAAGTGCTGTCATCCATATTCATGGATATAAATTGATTCATTTATGTGAAAATAATATGCTGATGAACTCAACAGCTCAACAAAGTAAGCATGCCTGATTTTAAATGATTTACCCCAGTCAAATGACACACATATATGACAAGCTTTTGTCTACCAAAAAAAAAAAAAAATAATAATAATAAAAGGGGGTGGGGTGGGGGGGGGGAGAAACAAAAACAAAACCAAAAAACAAAGAAATTCACATTTTACCTAAGATTTGTACAGCTCTACTGACAGACAATGCGCATTTTTTTCTGGTATGCCGAAAATCACTTTGACATGATTTTGCATAAACAGCTCTGCATATGAATGGAGGCTGTAGGCCTACAATGACAATGCCACAAAATTAAAAGTTTGAAACAGAGGGTCACTAAGTTTCATATCAATGGGATTAGCATAATTTATTCATATCATATTAGCATTGTTAATTTCTCATACACACATATGATTACCTGTGTGGTACCTGTGAGGTATCGCTAAATACAAAGCGCTATGGAAGCTATGTATCTACCAAGCAGTCAGCAAAGGAGGCATAGCCTGTGCACTTGTTAAATGTCTTACAGCCAATCCTGTTATTATTCATGCAGTGTGGTTCCACTGATAGGTGCAACATGTTTGTGCACAATGATTTGTGACATAAATGTGATACTTCATGAATTTTTAGAAAATTGAGACTGTTAAACTTGATATTCACAGCCGATCTGTGGATGTAAAACTTCTTTTCTCCTTTTATAAGCTGGCCTGAGGTACACAATACCATAGCCTGAACCATTTGCCTTGTGATCTACAGTCCCAGGACCATATCTTGCATGCTCCATCCATGTAAAAGTTTTTAGGATCACTCAAAATTGTCCAGGCAGCTGTCAAAAAGTGCTGACTTCCCATATTTAACTTGCTTGATGGACTATAATAAAATAACAACATGACCATGTGAGTCCCAATACATACAGAGTTAGCCCTAATAGGCCACAGACCACAGTTATAAATCCTTCTATTTTTCATATTAGCATTTTTCAGTCTAAAAAATCAGCATTTTGGTATTTTGAAATTCCGTGAACGGCATTTAACAGATAAAAATGTCAGAAAAATATGGACGGATTTTTGTCATACAATTCCCAGCTCGTTAATTTGTGATAATTGAAATACGAAACAACACCTGGATGTCAGCTTTATACACGTGTATGAACTGTGCTCTTGCCAGGGTCACATCATTGTCCTTCCCCACCATAAAGTTCCCACCTGGCCTGGAAGACAGTGCACCCATATGACCACCAATGAAGCAACTCTGCGATGCAGCAAACCTGACTTAGCTAACTTTATTTAAACAGAAGCTACAGCATGCTGAAAACACAGTATTTTCACAATTACGGACTATCTCTGTTGGGATGCGCAACCAGCCAATCACAACTGTAGTCTGTAACCTGTTGGCTGAATACCCATCATGCATCTGGAAAAGCTGTTGGCTGATCAGTCTTATCCTGAAGAGGACCCGACCACAGATTATGAACAAGACTTACCTGGACAAGAATGAGGTATGCACGCAGGTCATCTTTTGTATGAGGCCTGAAAAAAATGTAAGAACATCAATTAAAAAGTGCATTGTTTTTATTTATTCATGAGGCACACACAAGTGGTTCGCAACCTGATAAACACTAAGTTATAACACATTCACTGAATTGAGAATAGTACCTTGCTCTGTATCCTTATTATATATGTATGTGTCTGCATGGTCTGAAAGGTACTGACTTACATATACAGTACATTTCTTCAATATTCCACTGATGTTTTTAATTAATTAATGATTTTTCTCTGTGTACACACAGCACAATTTGGTCACAATCTTCCTTAAGTACATACACTGCATTAATTGTAATAGGCACCCCCAGGTGCTTGGAATATGTTTTAGGACAAAACTATTTCCCAGATTGAAAAGTGCAGGGAGGATTTACTGGATAGGTCACAAATGCCTCATGGATGCGATGAAACTCCCAAGATTTTCTTTCTTCCATGCCTCCAGGAGTACTTGCTGGAAATTCACTTCATTTCGCTGAACCTGTATTTGCTGATGACACAAAGTTGTGAAATTTAAAAAAAAAAAAATGTATTTCAACATTTTTTCACGCAGTAGCATAACTGTTTCTCCTCACTGTTAAGATAGAAGCTTTTTGGAATCCCTGTTCGTGCCTGATGAAACCAGGCATTGACCAAAAGGTGTCACAAGATGCCTCTTCATGGCTACTGGCCTGCCCCATCAACGAAGTATTTTAGCATAGGTTTAGTAGGAATTAAGTCCAAAACAGTGACATCAGCTCTTCAGTTAAATGCCCAAAATGTTGAAACCGGAAATTTATACATTTGAAAATGTGTTCACAGGAAATAAAACAAAATGCATCAACCACATTACTGCCACGTTTTCCGTCTGTGGTTTAGTGGCTGCCTGGCAGGTCTGTTTCTGCTGTATAAAGTACAGCACTAGATTCAGTGCCAGTACCACACTGGATGTAGCACCAGTACAGCACTATAGATTCGGTAACAGTGCCACACTGGATGTAGTGCCAGTACAGCACTAGATTCAGTGCCGGTACCACACTGGATGTAGTGCCAGAACAGCACCATAGATGCAGTGCCAGTACCACACTGTATGTAGTGCCAGTACAGCACTAGATTCAGTGCCAGCACCACACTGGATGTAGCACCAGTACAGCACTAGATTCAGTGCCAGTACCACACTGGATGTAGCACCAGTACAGCACTAGATTCAGTGCCAGTACCATACTGGATGTAGTGCCAGTACAGCACTAGATTCAGTGCCAATATCACACCGGATGTAGTGCCACTAAAGCATTGGATTCAGTGGTAGTACAGTATTGGATTAATTCACTACCAGTACCACACCGGATTTAGTGCCAGTACAGCACTACAGATTCAGTTCCAGTACAGAATTGGATTCAGTGCTAGTATGTACAGCACTAGATTCAGTGACAGTACCACACAGAATTCAGTTCCAATACAGCCCTAGACTCAGTACCAGTGCCACACTGGATTTAGTGCCACTACAGCATTACATTCAGTGCCAGTACCACATGAACTCAGTGTCAGTCTTACAGTGGTTCAGTGCCAGTGTCACACTGGGTTCTGTACCAGTGCAACTCTGGTTTCAGTGCCAGTATAGTGCTGGATTCAGTATCTTTCATCTACAAGGCTACTGTCTAAGCAGAAATATACTCGAGGAATTAAATTTCTCGAATTTTCCCAAAATGAACCCGTTAGGGCAAAAACAAGAAATTGTGCTTATAACAAAGAATACAACAAAGAGAAATTACACAGCCAGGAAAATAAAAATGGGGAAGTTTTGATTTTGAAAAAAAAAACCTGGATTTTTTGTACTTGGCAGTATGTCTACTTATACAGTATACATTATGCAGTCAAAGGCCAGTTAGTTGACAAGAGATGTTCAAGAACACATTCAGGCATTGCTACAAATACCCCTCCCCCCCCCCCAAGAAAAACCCTTACCACTACAACACTTTCACATGTCATAAATAAGTGATGAACAATACAACACTTTCAAAGGTCACCAATAAATAATGAATGATATCTACTACTAATTAGATAAATTTTCAATGAGTCACAGTTATATATTCTCTCCTCCCCCCCCCCCCCCAAGAAAAAAAGAAAGAAAAGGGAAGCGTGTTTCAAGCTGCCTGGGATAAATTCACCAGGACACTTGGGCAAATGCTTCGTGTGTGTATTTGCTGCATAAATACGAGAACCGAGACTATGTTTACACACATACACCGATTCAACGGATGGTTTCTTGGCAATTCACATGGGGAAAACACATGGCACAACTCAGGTTACCACCGCCTGACAATGCTCCTTGCCATAGCAGACTCCCACATATATCAACATTCCGAAGTTGTTATGGCAATTTTTGTGTTGCAGATTTCCACAATATGGAAAAGTCCTTTATGTTGCTGGCTTTTCAATGTTAGACACGATGCAAAGGTTGTTTTGACAAAGTTGCCAATATTCGTGAAATATTTATGAACTTTGAATCGCCAGGTTCAAAATACCTTAAGGAATCTTTGTATCTTGACAAAAGTTTAAGAACTACAGACTATCTGTAAACACATGAAATAAATTCAACTCCTGCAGGTTTCACAACTCCCCTGTGCCTTTTTATTGCCCATACCTTTTAATGATTTACACAAAAAGTTTAATCACACATTTTGCACACAGTGACACTAGTAACTTGTTTCGGCGTTAGTGGGTGCGTTTTGGCGTTTCAGGGCGTTTGTACACATACACTATCTTCAGCATAATATTAAAGATAATTATGTTGTATTGCCCATGAGTATAAAAAATAAAAGTATATTAATGATTAGTACAAGTACAAGACACAAATTTCCATGGATCCATCTCATCCCAGTTCAAGTGAATTCAGATTTTACATGTATCCCATTGAGTTAGCTAGTTGAGAGGACTACAGAGCATTTGCCAGCAGTAGCCAGCATTAGTCAGCGTTTCACAACGTTTGTAATGCTGGCTAGTGCTGTCTCATGCTGGCAAACGCTGTGTAGCACCGGGATCCGCCCTGAAACGCCAAAACGCACCCACTAACGCCGAAACAAGTTACTAGTGTGATAATGATCACATTCATGTACCTGTACACCAACTATACTGTGACACTGACTTGATAGTAACTCATTCACTGCTATATCACAATCACTACTTTCATCTAAAGTGCTATATGGATTCCTTATTCCAACTTCTCGTGCCTACATGAGCAAAGGCGAGGCAATGGAGCAGGTCAACAACATTCCCTGGTGTGTTCTGGCGCTCAAAGCGTGCTTAGGAAAGCTGCTGACTTGGTCTACCACTTGCAACTGAAAGGGTTAATTTACCTTTAACTCATTCCATACCAGTCCCTGATTTTTGCGTATATTTACCTTGCGGCAGCTGCAGCATGACTTGCCAGGCAGTGCCAGAACCACTGACTTAAGACTATAGGCATGTTGATGCTTGAATGAAAGCTCTTTTCGTGAGGAATTTAAATATGCAATTGTTGTCTTATATCTAGGTTAATATACGGAAAAATCACGGACTGGTATGGAATGAATTAACAGAGTATCTTTGTGCACATATAGTGGCCCCTGTCTTCAGAGACCACCTGTCTTGGAAGACCACCTTTCCAGGATCCTCTACTCAGTACTTTTCACTTTATTTAAACCTCCTAAGAGACCACCTGTCTTGAATGACCATCTTTCTAGGATACTGTATAGCATACCTTTCATGTTATTTATACTTCTTATGAGAGACCACCCGTCTTTACGGGCCAAAATTTAGTCATTACTAATGGTGGTCTCTATCCAAAGTGTTTCACTGTATCATGGTTACCTTCTATTTATATACAGTTATGTGTGAATAATGTACAAGGTATTGACTTCCTAAACCAGTCTTGTACTGTTTTGACGAGAACAAATCAAATGATCTGTCTCCATGCAACATGTTAACAAACCCAATATTTACCCATTGTGTTTGCTGTCTATTAACCAACATGAAGTATCATTTTGAACAATTCCAAATATATGATATGGCACTGGCAGTTAAACTTCATTATCCAAATATTTCTAACACAATAATACAGGGCAGCTGTAACAACGGGCTGTGTTTCTTGCATATTTGTCTCTTTCCTCAGCTGAATATGTTACTTTTCATGAATTTTGCACCGGGAAGAGGTGATACAGACTCATGCATGTCTCTCAGGATACCTCAAAACAAAATAGAGACCACGGTTGGGAGTCAACAAAATGACTCTCTTTGCGTCTGTGTGTATCCTAAGAGATACGGGTCAATCACTGTGTTTACGGACTCCGCAAATGATTGATCCATCAGGCTGAGATCATTGATACATATACCGACAGCCAACCAGTCACACAATAGAACAGAATACAAGACCAAACTGTTGCCCAAAGAAAAACAGAATCCATCCCTCTAGTCCCAGCCGCTCCAGGTTCAATCTTACTACAGACTATCCAGCACAGGAACCCAAATCACAAATCAACCCTGTCCAGCTAACCACCCAGAAGCCTATGGCCCCGAAAATTTTGTGACTTTTTGAAAATAATTTTCTGCATTTGGCCATCAAAAACCAGGCACACATCATCATAATAGTCTGTAAGAATGTAGTCAAATTGTGAGGCCTGCAGAAGCCTATAGGAGAGATAAATCTGACTGGTTCCCTGTCTGCATCCTATCCATACGTCTGATGAAACCTTTGGGATATATAAATCTGACTGGTTCCCTGTCTGCATCTTACCCATATATATCTAATGAACCCCATAGGACAGACAAATCTGCCTGGTTCCCTGTCTGCATCCTATCCATGTGTCTAATTTACCCTGTACTAACATAACATGACAAATTGTAAAATCAGGATAATGACGCCAAATTTAGTTGCTTAAGTTTATTTTGCAATAATGCTGCTTCCTTTTCAAAGTCCAATATAAAAAGTTTTGCACTTACAAAACTTTCCACAACATTTCTTTTAAAAAATATGAATCAGGCAACACTTGAAACTACATGTACTGTTGGTTGTTAATTGACTCCAGCACAAACATGTTAGCAGGTAAATGCTACAACTGATGTTTTGAGTGAATACCAATTAAGCAAACTGTGCTCCAAATCATGGAGAACACATTTTTATTGAACGCACTACATCAATGAGAAAATATCATGTGTAGAGTAATGCAACACCAATGCTGTTAATAATCTTCTGGTGCTTAATGAATAATTCAGTCTCTTATGACGTTAATGCTTTTAACCATTTCCCCCTTGAATAAGGACAGAGTCAACAATTTTTACAATTTTCCTTGGCATAGGTGGATGGAAAATTATTGATCTGGGACATGATATTTTGATAGTCTCCTCTACCATTTTCATTCAAATTTCATTTCATTACTGTTGAAAATAATTGAAAACATTGAAGCAGATGACATTTCACTGCCAGCCAGCTTTGGCTGGTTTGGGGGGGCGGGGGGGGGGGGGAGGGTGGAGGATAAAAATGTCAATAATTCACATGTTAAACAACATACCTACAATGAGAATGGACCACTCTATTTATACAGTATCAACAAGTAATTATAGGAGACAATCATGGGATCAACAAATAATGAATACGTACAACAAATCTCAGCATGTTATCATGAATGTACCCCACAATGACAGGTCTGTGCTGCTAATCATACAACTGACTTTATTTGGGCATCTTTAGCATGTCAATCAGTGCATATCTGTCATGGGATAGAATTTTGGGCTAATAATATTTTATTCTGCACCTTCGCTTAAGTTTTGATAACATTTGTATTTGTTTGCATTTTAAATTAAAATGTTAGTACATGTGTGACAATAGTATGAAACTCTGGGATTGTGCACTTCAATATATGTGTATCTGTCACCTGGAATGTGCATGTATTTGAGACCTGTATTCTTGTTTTGTAAAGTAGAAAAAAAAGGGGGTCAAAATCCATGAAAATAAAGCAATTTACATATTTGTTAAAGTACAGACCCATATCTTTTATATGGATTGCGAAGCAGGCCAAGCCTATATTAATCCCTCTCCATAGCACAGATGGTGGCGTATGCTTTGCTACCTACATGTTTGGTGGAGGAAACCGAAGGACTCAGAAAACCACCGTGCACAGTCAGAGTGGTAGGAACTCTTTCCACATGCTTCCCCGGCCGTGATTTGAACCCGGGCCACAGAGTTGAAAGGCAAGCGTGTTGCAGCTCTGTCAACCGTGTACCCTGATTCGTTATACTAGCGGATACAATGTATTTAAAGTGTCCTACTTGAAATAACTGCTGAAATTATAAACTGTTCTACCTGGGGATAATTGCTGATTTGTTCTACCAATGGGATAATTGATATTATTTATACAAGGTTCTTCAACCGGCTAAAACCGGCTGGTGGTCAACTGTCATCTGGGTCCGTGTTTTCAACTAATTTCAACAGTAATGAAAGGCAATTTGATGGAGAAACACAACCCGCAGGTTAACAGCTTTCCTAGGCATGGGCTGGGCACTCAGTGCCCAACCAATGCCAAGGAAAGCTGTTGACTCAGTCTTAATTCAAGGGAAAAGGATTAAAAACAGAGACAGACTCAGCTCATCACTTGCTCATTTACATACATGTTTCGCAGATGTAAATTAGATGTCGCAATGCTTACGCTTACCACAGTTTTGTCATCCATGATCTGAACACGAATATCACTTGATGATGGGCACATAAACTCGTTACCAGGAAGCAAACATCAGTAATTTAATTCCAAGAAGTGCAGAAATCAAACTGTATAAATATCAACTGAGCTGAAATTTTCAATGATGTGCTTCACTTATAGAACACACATTGATAACATTTAATTCCATGCAGACACTGTCAGTGGTTCCCAACACAGTAAGTTTCTGACAGGTCTTTTTATTTTTTATTTTTTTGCCTAAGACACACATTGTACATGTGTCCAAGATATCTATGGCAACTAGCTTTTCTCACTCAATCAACCTGCTTTTCAGAAACATCAATTATATAAAATACAGACTCTCCTTCCGCACTGCAGTTTTGATAAATGAATTGTAAGGCATTCCATTCTATGTATAAGATCATCTTTTTTTCATCCATTATTATTATACATTAACCCTTTCTGTGCCACATTTTGCACTGAGTCAACAGCTTTTCTTGGTGTGCTCTGGGCACAACACACCCAAGGAGCACTGAGAAAAGCTGTTGACCTGGACTATCATACTCTATGTAACCACAGGCATGCTGGTACTTGAATGAAACAAAGAACATGGACCTAGCACCCTCATTAGAATTCAGAACAGCACCTTTTAAGTGGTTTGACTTTGGTCGGAGTTGGCGCTGAAAGAGTTAAAACATCCAATCCTATTCTACAGTTCCTCCTTTGAAATACAAACCCCAGAGTAGGTGCAAAAGTAGCAGGTGGAGACTCTAAACAGGGAGTCTGATAACATGAAACTAGAAGCCGATCAGTGACTGGAAATCCCTCGGCCAGGATGGCCGGACGGACACGTAGGTGATCACAATACCCCTCCAGCCTGAAGGCTGAGAAGTAAAAATATAGCATCGAGGACCTGACAATATGGTCCTAGAAGATGGCTGGTATTTTATTGCAGTGGCTCCTCAAAGGGGGGACTTGTAGAGTGTTCCACATTTGTTTTTTCTTTCCTGCAAATCACTGAAACAGTAAAATGAAGCTGTCTGGAAAATACGCTGACCACGCAATTAAATGTGGCGCCTAGTATTTACCAAACACCTGTATCAAATGTTATTAGTTTCTTCTTTGGTATCTCAACACCAGCCAAACAAAGATTACTTGTGCCAGTAAGACTGTTCTACATTTCTCAGTAATACATTTGTACGTCTTGGCCAGTTCCCAAAATTTTGACCCTGTGATACCTCAGATAAACAGTGAAAAAATTAAAGAAAAAATAAAAAAAAAACATATTATTTGTGAATATTTCAAACTTCAAGCCATACATATAAACAACACACTACAAATTAAGTAAGATTGCAAAGCACAAAGAGTTCTGAGCAAATTCACATGAAACAAGGAGAAATTGTTTATTTCGATCCTATCCTGGTCACAGTAACACAGTCAACAACCTTTCTTGGTGCCAAGGAAGGCTGTTGACTTCCAGAGAATTCTGGGTGATTTGAGCTGGAGAGGGATAATACTTGACTTATTCTAATGTGTGAGTTACACTTTATATCTTGCACTTGAGCATTAAAACTATTCATTACCTGTAAAGAAAATTATAAAAATATCCTGGACACAAGGTTTGGTGCCAAAACCCGTAACAATAGTATGCAATCACAGTTTCCCTTATGGAAGAAGAAAATTAATGCGTATTCATAATCAGAAATACAATCTCTCTCGAGAACTTCTGCTTACATCAAAAGTGATCTTTAAAAAAAATAAAATTTAAAAAAAAAAACATCTTTTCATGGTATGCCACTTACAATTTCAAAATGGAGACACATTTTACTGTAATTCTGCAAGTGCACTGGATGGTCATTGGAAGAAATATAACATTGAAGCTGTTTCCAGTGAGATGTATGAATATTTTTGTGTTGCATCAATGAACACACACCTGTGGCCACCTTTTGCACGTATATCACTGTTCTATTTCAACTAACATATAAAAAGGGGCATGCACTGCACTCAAATGCCACTGGGATAAAGAGTCGGTAAAGAGACACTGGAAAATTAAAGAGATTCATTCAATAGTCCTTGTGAGATCACAGCATGCAGTAATACAGGTAAGTGTTTGATTGAAAGTAAGAATATAACAGTAAAACTGAAGTCCACATATAACATTGCACCATGTGAAAAGAAATAGGACACTACCCTATCAGCAGTACAGCATCATACTATTCACAGGAGTGATGTCAGACAATGTACATGATGTACAAATGGGTAACATCACACTGTGCATGTGAATGACATCACATAATGTATAATTCTGTGACATCACACTATGTGCACACAGGTGACATCACACGCCCATCTGCATGACATCACACAATTCAGAATGATGTCACACATACTGGAACATGACATCATGTGGTATTGGGTAGTATGACATCACACAGTGATGTCACACCATGTCCATGATGTACAAATGGGTAACATCACATGTGCATGTGAATGACATCACATAATGTATAATTCTGTGACATCACACAATGTGCACAGGTGACATCACATGCCCATCTGCATGACATCACACAATTCAGAATGATGTCACAAATACTGGAATATGACCTCATGTGGTATTGGGTAGTATGACATCACACAATGCACAAGGATATCAAATCACACTGTGTACCGAGGTATGTGACACAGTCAAATAGATGTGAAGTATAGAGAATTGTATGAAAGACAATTTTCATTTGAGTAAAATCTCACCATATTCTCGACGTGTCATTCAATCTGTTACCAAATGGCAAAAGCACAAAAAAAAGAAAGACATTTTTTTATGCAACTGGGGCATTTCCCTCTGTGAAATACGCCATCATAGCATCCATGCAGGAGACCTAAAAAAAATTACATAACCTTCTATGCTCATAAAGTTACCCGCGGACCCATCACAAAAAAACATGATGGAACACAATCGTGAAGACCAGTTAATACAATTTGGCCGCGATCGACGCCTATTGCCCTCCATCACTGCTGACAGCACTTCCATATTGTAATATAAAAGTAAGGCGTCTTTATTCAAAACGTTTATTTTGCTGGCAAATAGAAAACACAAACCAAGGATCACCACTGGCTTAATTTATAGCATTTCCAATTCATTTCCCGTTAATAATTTCCTGAACACGTTTATTAAGCATGCCTAAAAAGCATAGAAAAGCTCACATTTTGTGCGTTTTGCTCCTTTAAAAGGACAATAAATACAGCACGAAAGGGACTTCTGGCTTTTGTTATTGTGTAACCTTGGAGATTTACTTTTCAAAAGAAATGTTAGTGTTGTGCTGCATTAGACCATAAAATCAGAATATATATATATTGGGTTGTTTTTGCTGGCTTTGCCCTCCATCTCTCACAGTATTGATTTCCACCCTTGTCTTTCCCATGGTGAATTATTTTTACATGACGGACAGAATCCATCCATTTTGTCTACAAAAAACTGCTCCAGTGTGACAGGGTCTTTTGTCACGTCCTGAGCCTGACACAGACATAGGACTTAATTAGCTATACAATCATGTATTTATTCTGCGATCTGCTGTTTCTGTAGACCAGGCTTCAGGCAATTATATTGGAGGCTGGCAGTGGTATGTAGTTTTCAGTTGCAAAAAGAAAGTGAGAAAACAATAACTTCACTAACAGCACACTTCGCCGACGCCAAACGTTAATAGTTCTACCCATCAATAGCATTCTCATTTGAAATACACTTATGATGCAAATCCTTCAGACTTTGAATGCTTGACAATCAGTTTGTTATCGATTGATGATCGATCAGTAACCAAACACATTACAGCAACTACAGAGCACAAATTCTATGAAGAAGTTCAATAACCTGGAGTTTTCAAAGTCAAATATGACTTTTCAAAGCCAAATACATAGAGTATGCATGGCACCCTCCGTGTGACGTTAATTTGTTGGAATGATAACAAAATTTAGCCTGCCTGTTGTGTTGGCCATGTTGCAAAGTGCTTGTTGTTGCTGCCATTATTTCTCTGGAGGCTCAATAAAGATAATATTGCGTGCCATAACACTTAGGATTGTACATCATTGACAATACTAACATGTATTTTACATGGAGACAACAGGCGATTCTTCTTTTTTTACCCGAGATAATATTTGTCTTTTTTTACATAACAACCAATTGCAGAACTACAGGCACTTCAATACAAAGCAATGGCTGATATGTCCACCTTTGAACATACTTTTTTTTTTACACCATCTGTATATTTTCTTACACTCATAAACATAAATGAAAACCTGCCTCTGGCTTGAAATCATAACACACTGTATCATGGCATAGGAATTCATCCTGGACAGGTGATCACTGATCATTACATTTTGGAAGATCTGTGTCTCCAGCACAAGGAATAACTGGCTCCAACAACCATAAATTGACTTGTACATAAGCTGTTTTCTAACTTTAACAGCTTTGAAAAAACAAAACAAAACAAAACAAACAAACAAACAACACCCTCCCCCCCAAAAAAAAATAGTTTTGCATTCTATTTTGTTGATCATTTAAAGGATAAACGACAGTTTGCATTCACAAGCTGTGTTCAAAATGGATTTTATGACTATTGCATCATGCTAAAAGGAATTTAATGTTCACATTTGAACAACTCAGTTTTTTTGTTTGCTGAGTTTGATATGAAATTTGAATGAAAAATGATTGGCCTGGGCTTATAGAACTTGGAGATCTACCCAAACACTAAAGTTGACTGCTGTGACAGGAGGTTTGTTGCCTCCGTGGCAGACCAGGCTCCATATCGGAGTGGTGAAAACACTGAGATTGATCTGTCCAGCAGGCAAATAGTGTTTTAGATCACACGAAGAAACCGTAGGAAGTGAGAAGACCTTGATTACATCTCTCGTGACATGCTTACCTCTTGTCCTTTAACAGACTATTTATAATGGCCTTAAGCACCACTTTCTGGATCTCCTGGGGCTGTAATGAAAGACAAAATCAAAATTATATGTACAGAAACGGCACCATAACTCCGCACAATGTTTTTTTTATCAAATTTTATGTCCATCTTAAAATTGCACACTGAAAAGCAGAGTCCTCACAAATAGACTGACAAAAACAACACTTGTCTTTGGAGTAAACACTGTGTTCCTAACATGCTACGATGGCAAGATACTATTGGCACAGGGACCACCAGATGGCACCACTTATGAGAGGTTTCTATCACCCAACACGCCATTGGCTCTAAAGTCACATTCGTTAATCTGTTCATATTATATCCTGAAACTTGTATCTTTAAGTCGCCATGGTGCAGCATGCCATGTGAACTAAGCTTTCCATTTTCACTATCTTATTCTGTCTGCATTGTTCACCAAGGTGCGATCTTTGTACGTGATTTTTTTTTTTCTATTTCATCAAATAAAACGTTTCAGAGTCCCAGTAAGGTGCAAATATAAACTTTTTGCCCAGGTTGAGTACAGTAAACTCCTCACTCACATTACGCCTGCCCCAGTCATTTAGCACACCTGCAGGTACATGTAAGTATACATTTATGAGAAGCGTTTTGCCTTCTAAATTTGATACGCAATTGTCTTGGAATCTTTGGTGCTTACCAAGTCTTCCAGAAGATCGTAAACTTTGTTGACATAGTCAAACCTGATGCCTGGATCCTCTGGAGTCTTGTACTCCTTGTTGGGGTCCCTCTGTCAAGTAAACACACCAGCAAGCATTACACTCAGTTGTTCGCACAATGGCATAATAATATACTATTAGTTTTCCAAAGTGAGTATTAACAAGGATAATACTGATCAATTCTGCACGGTTAGCACTGGGACATCCATGATACCTCAGCTGAAGTACACAACATGCTTTTATTTTTCAACTGTGCCAAGTCTCCTTTACGGGACCACTCTAACCATGGACTACCAATCATTTTTTTTTTTTTTTTTTGGTGGTGGTGGTGGTGGTGCCTCAAATTCATTCAATTTTGGCCATGTTTTTTTTGTTTTGCTCTATTTCTTTTTTTTGGGGGGGGGGTGTCTCTAAGAAGACAGACTACTGCAGCTATTCAGTGATTTCACATTTGTACTGCCTCTTGTTGTATGTCAAAACAAGTTACACCCATCTGCTCATAGCTGAAACAAAGCATGGACTTTCTTCGTTGCTGTATCCAAAAAAGCAGCTTGCAGCAGTCTCTGAAGCTGGGAAAAACGTGTCTGCATGATATTCCACTCAATGCCAAGCTCCACCTCTATTGATCATCAATAATAATATACTGCGATCTTTCTGAAGAGCAGAATATGCCAACCAATATCGCATGCACCAACTCCAACACAAGGTCTCTCATTCCATGACTTTTGTCCAACCTTATGAAATATTCACTGAGTTATTGTGGTGAGTACTGATAAGTCATATGAGAAAGTCAACTTTTTCCTCCTCCCTTGTTTTAATGACTGGCAGGGGACACAATATGCTGTGGCTGTATGAAAATTGACCAGAGAACCGTGTTGGCATCAAACAAACTCCACAAGGCACATCCACCTGACAGCAGGGCATCACACGTGTACATCAATGGACTATGCTCACCAACTTTGTGCCGTTTTCAAAAGGATCCATTTGCCATTTTCCTCTTTGCCTCCACCAATACCATTGATGTCATGCCTAGTGTGGAGGATGAAGTACATTTTTTTTGTGTTGCCTGACAAGTCAACTCTTGCTGCCTTTGAGGCAGGTGTACCATGACTTAAAAACTGATTTAAAATCCCGCACTAACGCAATTCCATTTGACTCCAAAATATGAAGCATCGATTCTTTCTGATGAGATTGGAAGTGTTCTGGTGCTTATATGCAGCATTGACTTAATGGCAAACAAAATCTATGTCTTCATCCTACAAGCAGCATTGATTTAGATGATGCCTCAGATATGGTAATGCCATAATCCTATGCAGGAAACACAAAGTGATCATCCCATATGCAGCTTTAACTTTTTGCAGCAAAATCAGGGCGCCCACCCTAAATGCAGCATTTTCTTTTAGGTAACAAAATCAGTGTGCTCACCCTATATGCAACACTGATTTTTATGTGACAAAATCAGGGTGCTCACCCTTTTTTTCAGCACTGATTCAATGTAATAAAATCAGGGTGCTCACCCTTTTTTTCAGCACTGATTCAATGTAATAAAATCAGGGCGCTCACCCTATATGCAGCACTAATTTTTATGTAACAAAATCAGGGTGCTCACAATATTTGCAGAACTGATTTTTAGGTAAAACTAGAAGCCAATCAGTGACCAAAAACCCCTCGGCCAGGATGGACTGACGGACATCTCTAGTATGATACACTTATGTAGAAAAACATGACCCATATTCATAAATATCAAACCCAACAATGACAGAAAAGAGATTCCAGAGTTACCAAAGCATAACAGATGGACGGACGCGTAAGTGACAACAATACCCCTCCAGTAAGTTAAGTTACTTCTGTTTGACCTTAATGACAATGCTTTGGTGCAAATGCAATGAGCAAAGATATCATGGCAAGGCCATTTTTCTTCAATGCAGCACTGTGACTTAAATATGTGACCCAGTGACCCAGTTTTCACTAGGTGTCTGAGGCATCGTAAGGACCAACTGTCACAAATAATTGGTGCAGCTACAATGAGTAATTTAATATTTGAAGATATCATGGTACCACTATTTTTCTTCAATGCAACACTGTGACCTGAATATGTGACCCAGTGACCTAGTTTTCAATAGGCATATGAGGCATCCTTACAACCAACTGCCATAAATAGTTGATGAAGCTACATTCAATATCTTTTTAGATATTGTGTTAACAGCGTTTTTTTTCTTTACTGTAGAACTGTGACATAAATATGTGACTTATTGACGTACTTTTTAATAGAGACCTTAAGCACCTCAACGGCCCCCTGTGATAAAAATTTGGTCCCTGTAAAGTGAGTATTTTTGGAGACATGGTGTTAACAAGGTATGGACAGATGGAAGGACAGACAGAGGGATGCATAGGTGAAAACAATACCCCTCCGGCCTAAAGGACAAGGGGTAAAAAATAGTGTGCTCACCTTTCTGACAATATTGATTTTCAGATAACAAAATCAAAGTGCCCACCCTACATGTAGTATTGATATTCAGTAAACATGATCAGAATGTTTACTTTATACGCTGCATTGAGGGTGGGAAACAAAATCTGAGTGCTTACCTTATACATGTTATATATAGCATTTGTTTCCATCAAAACAATATCCGAGTGCCTATGTTATTTACAACTTTGTTTTTTGAGGAACACAAAATTGGAATACTCACTTTATTACAACACTAATTCTTAGGAAAACAAGTGCACAGTGATCCAAAGGATCTATGTCCCCCGCCACAATAGACAGAAACAAGAGGGCTGTGTGAACAGCCCGTGCCTCAGCTGATCTTGACATTTATCACACTTGCAGCTCTATGAACTTGGGAAAGGATCAAGGGCACCATGTTCTCAGTAAGTCGGACCTTTATAGAAGAACACTTACATGTGCTACATCAACGTTCAAGTAGTTCTCAAGTTATAATGAAGAGTAAAATTCATGTATGTTGTACTGTGACTCCACAAACGAGGTCAAGGTCATTCATGTACTGTCTCAGCATGACCTTCATACAGAATAATTAACATGTGTAGCTAACTCAAAACAGATCTCAAGTTATCAAGTAAACAGTAAATTTCGTGTCAGTTGTCCTGTGAATTAGCATTAGAATGCCCATTGACTTACATAGTAATCAATAGGAAAGCTGTATTGAACGATAAGTACCCAAATTGAAAATCCTTAAAAATCAGGAATCCAAAGCAGTGCCACCTAGTAAACAACTGTTTGACCCTTCCACAACAACATATCCATCACATTTCAGCTTAATCTGAGGGATGGTTCTGAGAACAAGTGAAAAATAGCAAAACCATACAAAAAATTCATTAAAAAAATTGCAGCGCCACCTGGTGAACAAATTGGGAACTAGGTGTCCCCGGGAGTGTCTATGTACGATATCAAAGCAATTGGGTGAGCGGTTTCAGAGGAGAATAATTTTGAAGGTTTGCCCCCCAAAAGATCAAAAAAATCATAACAAATCCAAAAATCAACAGAGCCTGACCATTTGAACAAACTTGGTACAGATCCACCCAAGGCACATCCCCACCAAGTTTGAAGTAAATCTGGTCAATATTATTAAAGTTATGACCATTACAAGAAATTCCCATGTTAAACTTTCCTATTAAAAACTTTTGTAGAGATTTTTGAAAAAAAATCATGAAAAAATCCAAAATTCATTGGAACATGACCATTGGAACAAACCTGGTAGACATCCACCCAAGGTACATTGCCATCAAGTTTGAAGTAAATCTGGATGACGGTTTTGGAGAAGAAGTTGAAAATATAAATTAGCATTAGAATGCTCATTGACTTACATGGTAATCAACAGGAAAGGTGAAATTTACCACAAAGGAGCCGAATTGAAAAAATCATTAAAAATCAGGAATCTGCAGCATTCCCACATAGTGAACAACTTTGTTTGGCCCTTCCATAAGGAACATATCCACCACGTGTAAGCTTAATCTGAGTGACGGTTCTGGAGAAGAAGTCGAAAATAGCTATAACACACAAAAATCCATAAGAAATTAGAAAAAAAAAACTGCAGCGCCACCTGGTGAACAATTTAACAACAAGGAGTCCCCAGGTGTCTTCCTGTGTGATATCAAAGCAATTGGGTAAGCAGTTTCGGAGAAGAAGATTTTTTAAGATTTGTCCAACCCCCCCCCAAAAAAAAAATTCATTAAGAATCCAAAAATCACTGGAGCATAAACATTTGAACAAAACTGGTAGAAACACACCCAAGGTACATTGCCATCAAGTTTGAAGTTAACCTGGATAATGGTTTCGGAGAAGAAGTCGAAAATGTGAATTAGCATTAGAATGCTCATTGACTTCCACAGTAATCAATGGGAAAGCTGCATTGACCGATAAGTACCAGAATTAAAAAAATCGTTAAAAATCAGGAATCTGCGCCATTCCCACATAGTGAACAACTCTGTTTGACCCTTCTACAAGGAACATATCCACCATGTTTCAGCTTAATCTGAGTGACAGTTCTGGGGAAGAAGTTGAAAATAGTTATAATACACAAAAATGGATATGTTCTTGGGCTCTGTGACCTTGAAAATATGTCAAGGTCAAAAACAATACACAGTGCACATGCCCATGGTATGATGCATCTCTGGTATACATTTCATTATTCTATATCTTAGGGTTCTAAAGATATGATCCCGGACGGACGGACGGACGGCAGGCCCCCTATCCTCACTAACTCTATGTCCCCCTATGCCACCTTCGGTGGCGCGGGACAACAAAATTGGAGTCCTCATCTTATATGCAGCATTAATTTTTAGGAAAACAAGAATTGGAGTGCTCAACTTACATGCAGCATTGAATTTTTTCATAAACTCAGATTGCTCATCTTATATGCAGCTATGAATTTTGCAAGCAACACTGGAGTGCTTACCTTATAATATACAGCACTGATATTCAGCCAAACTAGGGCAATGACCAGGTCATCAAGGACCATCATGCATCATGTTTTTTATAGTTGTGTGACCTTCACTTTCAGGTCGAGGTCACTTAATTGCAATCCTAAGTGTAGTCCTACTAGTGCACATATCTTCTGCAAGTTTGAACTTTCAATTTCATGAAATTTTACTTCTCACAAGGAAAACAAATCTTGTTCAAACAGACACAGGACATTGACCTTGGCATCAAGGTCACCCGTAATCAATTTTAGGCAAGGTCCTACCAAGATACACATTGCACTAAAATTTGAAAGTAATTGGACAGTGTTTTCAAATGTTATCGTCTGGAAACAAAATCCTGACCAACAGATTGATGATTTTTTTTTTTCTAGAGCACTGGCATCTCTGATCAGGACTCTAATATTCTGAGTGCTCAACTTCTATATAGCATTAATTTTCACCCAAAAAAAAAAAAAAAAAATTGGATGACTCACCTTAAATGCAGCATTGAGTTCCAAGAAGGAATCAAAGGTTGTGGCATAAAATTCTTGAACTTCTTTCCAGCTCCCTGTTTCTCGTGCCACTTTTATATCGTTCCTGAAAACAAAAAAAATCTGCCAGTTAAGACATTAAGTTCATATTGCTTTGCTCTATGACCCTCATAGAGTTTTTTCTGTTTTTTTTTTTCTTTTCTTTTCTTTTTTTTTTTTGGAGCTTCGGGTTATAAATACTAAATATCCTGTATTAAGAGACATCCCAATGATATCATGGTATTGAATAAGTGCTCTATACACCAAACCTGCCAGATCAGGACTGGCAGTATAAATAGTGAATTATTTCCTGTAAAATATTGTAAGATCAATTTTTTAAAAATCAGCTCTCTCTCTCTCTCTCTCTCTCTCTCTCTCTCTCTCTCTCTCTCTCTCTCTCTCTCTCCCTCCCTCCCTCCCTCCCTCCCTCCCTCCCTCCCTCTCTCTCTCTCTCGTAGATACAAGACTCTTTCGTATTTTGAAAATGCACACACAAACTTATTCCTGCAGATCACACCCATTTCTGAGTACACTTTACAGTCTTACATGATCCATTTTGACACTGTGTCATAATGGAATCTTGTAACTCATACATACCATTTTACTTGTTCAAATTTAGACAAAAGCCGATGAAGACTCCGTCTGCAGTGACTTCTACCGTTGGACATGTGTGTAACATAAAATGATCCTGCTCATGTAAATAAGATGTTTGTCACTCTACTGTGTGGTACCTTAAATGGTTTCTAAATCCTAGACTGGAGTACTTTCTATATAATACGGGAGTGTTAACACTTTGTTATCCTTTAAATCAGGAGATTTTGTAACATGTCAAGTTGGCTGTACATGTTTGTTGTGTGTACCAGGGTAACCAGTCGTGCTGTCCTGTAATGCTGGCTTGTTAGCACTTGTGTTAAAAACTCTGCCTAATGCAATAAAAGAACTGTTTATCACCAGACAATTTGGGAAAAAACACAACTATGGCAATGATACAGTGCTAAAAACAGACTGTAAATCCAATTAAGTGTACTGTGCTTCTTTTTGATAAAATTAATTGTGTTATATTTTATACTTATTTTGCTGATGGCACAACTGTGAAAATTAAAAACACAATGAAACACTATTTTAACACAAGTTTCAGGGGAACTATGTTATAAAAAAAAAGTGAAATTAAAACTTTACCTAAATGGCTGAAACCAAGGAAAGTGTGAAAATTTTCCCAAATGAAATTAAGAGAATTTACAGCATATATTGCTTATCCACGCATTGAATCGCAACAGAACATGACCGTGCAATACGATCTTCCTGGTCAGGTGTCTCGCAGCTGCATACTAATGATGAATAATAAAGAGGGAGTGGAAACTTGCTTTCACCAGAAAGATGGAACCACCCCACTTTGCATACCACAGAAGACTTGTGACCCATATTCAAGTGTTACCACGCCCATGTTGAATGATTTCAGGTGTCATAAATGGGTTATTTAGATCTCCCTGCAGTGGCCTCTGTGGTCAATACTTGCCTCAGTTTTCCTGAGATCTACAAGACTGGAACATGTGGAATGTGTACATGAACAATAACCAGGTCCTCACATCCTCACTTATCAATCAATACATCATCAAATTAGAGCGGATGTGACTTTCCTTCGTTGTTTTGTAATTAAGTTTGCTTTTCAGTGTTACAAACAAGTGAAGAATTCCATTGGTTGCAAGCAGGCAAATTAAGATAACCTTTTGCCACAAGATTATATTATACTTCTAGACAAATCCAGCGTCCAGACCACCTGACTGCATGCAAATGCCATTTTCTCACCCACGCAGACAAGCCTTGTTTCTAAAAATGCTTTAAAGTTCATTATGTGTAATGGTTATTGTTTCCCTCCAATTAAATCCTGAAAATCTGTCTAAGTCACATGTCGGACGCAAACAGCAAAACAACATCAAAAATATATCTCTGCAGTTACTAAGCATGTCCTGTATGAAGAAAACATACTTGTACTGTCATCAAGTAAATTATATTAGACAAAGTAAATTTCTTGTAATCATCCTACATTCACAAAGCAAAAAAGCGATAAAAAGGTGCTGGGGGAGAGGTTGAGGTGATTTACAGTAAAACTTTTATTTTAATCCTAGCAACTGAATACCCAATGTACTGACAAGGATCTGATACCTCAGGACACCAGGTATCACCCAAATTCACGCAAATCAATACCTTCACTAGGCCGGTGATGGAAAGTGAAAGCACACCAAGCGGAACAAGCACAACTGAACTTTGTATGTGAAAGTCAACTACTTGTGGTTGAAGAATTGGATAACCAGGCTACCACGGAATTAGGTAGCATGAGATACTGCTATGCCACGGATACAGCCAACTTCAACAAAGCAAAATCTTTCCTAACAGAGTTAACTGCGAGGGAAAAGGCTGAAATATCACCAAACAAAACGGAAGACTTGATTTTCTGGACAAGGAGAAATGAGACTCTTCACAAATGGACACGGATAATTTTTTCGGTGGACCAGGGCCGGCAGAGACAGCCCATCCCCAGCACGTACCCAGACACAACCCACAGGGGAAGCACGTCAAAATTATGCAAATCCACCGAATAGAGGGATTTCCCAACCATGGAGACAACTACCTCAACACAGGTGCAGACGAAGCAGATCACCACGTGTGAACCCAGACACACAGCAACAATAATACTGACCGAGACAACAAAGGTTCGGCCAAGGATTCTCACCAAGGAAACCAAGACAGTTCAACAGAGGACTGAACCTTACAGACAGTCAAACGGAAGCTTTAACAAACCTCCTGTCAGGCATCTCCAACAACTCAAGATCTCAGAGTCTGAGCCAACATCATCATCATCCGTACCCTGAGCAAGATGCAGGGGAGTGGGGGGGGGGGGGGTGCACACAACTTTTGTCCTAACAGGGGGAGATGTTATTAACTGACCCCGCTAGTTCCAGTTACATTTCAAGTTACTGTTCAAGTTCTTTGATTCCTAGTTTCTTCCATGATTTGGAAACCTTTACAAACCTAGCTGGACCCGCAAGTGTCTTTACCGTGAAACTAGATGATCCTCTAATATTGACCCAACATGGGACGATCGTAATTATGACAGTGCTCCTAATGAGGACATTGGCTTCACACTGGACTAGTACTGCACCACAGCCCCAAGCCTATCCTCAGTGGCTTCACCAAGGGTAACTTAAGTCCAACTTGTACCTAACTCTTACACTACTGGTAAAGCTGAGTATATTCACCCCCCAGACTCGAACCTCAACAGCTCAAACAATAATCTATAAGGCCTCTGGTCAACACACAAACATTGATCCCTCAAAATCTGGTTGTAAGCCAATCCTTATACACAATATCAGAACCACAGAAGAGTGCACTCAGCAAGGATCTATCCTTCTGCCCCACCCCCCAGGGAACCAGGATCAGGGGAAATAGGCTCCGTCATTGATAGGTTTCGTAGATCAGTAAAGTTATGTGCCTTTTTCAACCAAT
This sequence comes from Hermodice carunculata, assembly GCA_964020975.1. NCBI lineage: Eukaryota > Metazoa > Annelida > Polychaeta > Eunicida > Amphinomidae > Hermodice > Hermodice carunculata. The sequence goes on along the minus strand of OZ026616.1, from coordinate 26,107,836 downwards.
TAAGATAGAGACTCTCACACAAATCCAAGTTCAGATATCCAACGTTAGGCAGACTCGCCTGTTACCACACAACCCAGTACTAGCAATTGAGCCACTAATGTTGCCCAATTCAACAATAAATCCTGCAAAAAAGCAAGCACATCCCCCCCCCCCCCCCCATGAACTTCAGCTCAATGACCCCAACATCACAGCTTTTCGCAGGACTGTTAAACATGAGGTAGCTAAATACCCTCCCAGGATCCAAGGCTCAGACAGCTTAACCGGGGCAGAGAGACAGGGTCTAAAAGAACTGAAAGGTCAAGGTCACACATTCATTGGAACATGGTGACCCAAAAGTAGATCACCAAGTAGTTTTATGTACAATGTACTCAAGTGCAAATTTGATCTGGAAGCTCCACTGCTTTTACCATTGATGTCCAATATACCCTGCTTTTTGAAAAATCACCTCTTCCAAATTTACAGGACTGGTGGCCTACTGAATTTGGTCAAGGTCACTGATATTACCTAACATATTAGCACTAGGTGTGATTTATGTATCCTATAAACTTGGCATCTCTATCGCAATTATTTTTTTGAGATATGGAATATTGTATCTTTCAAGACACTATAACTCATAATTTCCATCAAAGTATAGGTGGTGCTACTAGTATCATATGGAGCCAAGATTTGATCTTCTCCATAATCCTGCTAGATTTCATGAAGAACCATGAAAAAATTAAGGATGGTCGATCAGTCACAAGATTTTCACACTTTGACCGATATATTACATTATATACTATAGGTGGCACCACCAACATATAAGTCAATGTAGATTTCATACTGATTGTAAGTCCGAAAAGTAATATGGACCTCACTCAAAAACTGTAAGGTGCAAAGCATTCACAAGATTTTCACATGGTGACCCCAAAATTCCAATTGGCTGATAGACCTTGACCTTCAACTCGGATTAAAAACTGTTACGCTCCAAAATATGCAACCCGCTTCCAGCTTTCCATACATGGTCCGCTTCTTCAAACTGGGTAATAACTTCAAGTGCAAATGAATAAAAAAAAAAAAAAAAAAAATGGACAAGCCCCAAACTTGATAATCATTGGGTCACATTGACCCAAAATGCAGTTCGCCAAGTACAGTTTCATGCACGATGTACTCAAGCGAAATATTGATCTGGAGGCTCAATTCTCTTTGCCATTGGTATCCAAGCTACACCCTGCCATTACAAAATCACCCGTATCAAATTTAGGGATCGTGTACAAATAAAAACCTTTCCAAAATTCCAAGAAAACAATGGAATCTGATTAACCCCCTCCCTCCATGCCCATTCCAATATCACCAAATTTTTGGAAAACCAACATGTCAGCTGCTGCAGACATACATCTCAACCCATACATTCTTTCACCCATATAATGGAAAAACAACAGGTATGTGTCACTTTAATACATTCTTTTAACTCCTAGCACTATGCCAGTATCTGGTATCCCACACAGTGTGCCACCGGGCAGTCCTCTAATCGCTTGCGCAAGAGAGGACATGCTGGATTGAACGTGCCTGGGCTCTGTGAGTTTTGCGATTCGATCCTAGTGATCAACACAAAGTCGGTCAGAAATTACATGAGGTATAATTCTGTGCAATTTTTATTTCAATTTACAACCTACATTTTTTTTTATGCTTTATGGGATGTCAAGCGTCTGGTCACCTTTTTTTTTTTTTTTTTACCAACAAACACGGTCACGGGCCGTGCAACACAAGCGAGTGTGAACAGGCATGAGTCCGGGCATGGTTTTCCGTCATGTGCGTATATTTTTCCAGACCTTCGGTCATAAATTTCATTCCTCATTTGTTCTTTAATACAGATTTTTATCCTTTCAGACATTTTAATCAAATTAACGCAACAAACTTTGGATAAAAACATCGTGCCGTGACGTATCTGAGACAGCGATCGACAACACATCGTGGCTTAATCAGGCTTTTCTTCGTCACTGTGCAGTGACGAAATCTGCATATTTTCCTTGCCTTGCATATGGAATTTTCATTCCTGCCTTTATCTGTGTCTAGATCTGTTCCATCGAAGTCGTTTTGCAAAAGTAGGATGTCAAAATTTCGCATCTTGGTCCTATAATCTTTGCGTGAATGCGACATGTTCACCTGCACAACAAATCGAACTTGACTCAAGCACATGGCAAACAACGAGTTTGATTGGACGGTGACTTGCACGTGACCAAATCCATCCAATGAGAAACCTGGAAATGACCCAGCGCATTTATAATGAGGTTCGATTCTCATTCTGGGCTATTTTTGGAGGGGTACCCCAGGAATATTTATTTCTTAGCCAATAAGAGAGCTTGTTACATTTAGAGACGAAATTCTCAGGATTCCAGCAGTATGAAAAACAATGGCGGACGACGCAAAACATCGTGGCGGCAAAGGGGCAAAGTTACGAAGTTTTAGCGTAAATTTTGGGAGTTGTATCATTCAAAATGTCACGTAAAATGGGTAGTTGTTTCATTTTTATCCATATAATAAAAATATGTTTCTTTTTATCTCAAAATCGAAATAGCCATCAGTAAATAATGAAGTTTGTCTACGACAAAATGCACACGCTTGACGGTAAATAAACATAACGGGCCGGTGGGAGGCTGTCGACGGTCGGCGTGCTGTGTTGGCGGGTATAACCACCTACGGCGACAAATGATGTTCAGATACATGTCGAGTATGACCGCCGACGGCATGCTAGGTGTAATTATCCTCCAAAAACTACACCTCCTTATTAAAACAATACATGAAAATTAAGTTGCATTGGGAAAGGTTATGCAGACCATGCATGATCAGGCTAATCTTTAAAAATGACTGCTACTGCTACCGCATTATTACATCGATAATTTTGAAGCTTTCCAAAAAAATTGTGAAATTCCGATTTTGCCATTAACCCCCTCCCTCCATTCCGATGGTTTCTCGGAATTTTGGAAAGGTTTTTATTTGTACACGATCCCTTACACAACTGGTGACGGAACAAAACTAGGTCACTGATATTACACACCATATTAGCATTGGACATCTATATACAGTGAAACCTGTTTTGAGAGACCACTGGGAGGAAAGACCACCTGCCTTGTCAGACCATGTTTACCATGTCCCTTTTGCTATCTTTCCCATGCTATTGCACCTCTGTTGAGAGACCACCTGCTTTATGTGACCACTTTTTGGCCTGCCCTAGGGGTGGTCTCTCAAAACAGAGTTTACTGTATCCTATAAATCTGGGAATACCGAGAAGTGCATGTCTAATTCAAATAATTTTTCCAGATGTGGAATTTTTAATCCTTCGGCACATTTTGGCTCATATTTTCTGTCAAATTTAAGTTGTGCCACTAGTATCATATGCAACTTAAATTTTGAAATCCTTCACAACCACACTGCAGTTAAGCTCGCGTTAAACTTAGCAGTCACCAAATGCATCAACCTTTTGCAACCTTTTGCAACCTTTTTCCAACCTTTTGAGTGAAAGGCAAACCTTTTTCAAACCCATTTCTAACACTTTCCAAACCACTTTTAAACCATTTCCACTTATTGCATTTAAACACTTTTAAACCATCTCTAATGGTTAACAGCCATTTCACATACTTTCTCAACCTTATTGATTAAAATGTTGAAATGGTTTGCAAGCGTTTCAAACCCTTTTTAAACCTTTTGTCAACCTTTTACAATCCCTTTGTCGACTTTTGCAAACCTTTTACAACCTTTACAAACCCCAGTACAACACTTTGCAACACAAAAAATGCATTTGGGTGTTAAGTTTTAGACAGGCTTAACTGAAAATTTCATGAAGATCTATTAAACAATCAGCATGCTAGAGTGGTCACAAGATTTTCCCATTTTGACCCATATAGTACACACTACTGTAAGTGGCATCACAAATGTCGCACTCAACCTAGATTTGATACACTTTAAAAGTACTGATATGGGGCTAACTTGAAAACTGCGGACTGTATTGTGCTCACAAGCAAATGTCTCTACGACCTGTGGTCAACAGAACTAAAAAGTCTGAGAAAAATTACCGTCTGGGAGTACCCAAAAGTGCAATTTTGAAGCAATTGGCTGAGTCGTTTCAGAGATCTTTTAAGATTTGGCAAGAAAATGACCCCCCCCCTCCCCCACCCCCCCCCCAAAGGAAAAAAAAAATGCTGGAGTTATATAATAGTCATTTCAACAAATGGACTCAGTCAAGGTACAGTTGTGATTAGAAATGGGTTCCCTCTCAAATGCAACAAATCTGCAAATCCATATTTTCATAAACCGGTACATGTTTAAGCACAACTTAATATGCTTTATTTGCGTGTGTTTTCCCGATAAGCTTATAAAAATATGATTGACAAAATGTTGCTGTAATTTTACATCGACCTCTTACTGGCAATATTGCCACATAAAAATATTTAATCTAATTAAACAGATGGCTAATGTACCTTGTACGGTGCATATTTTGCACTTTATCTGTAGAAAATTGGCAAAACAATGTACAAAGAGTGGTAAAATTGCACTCGTTTGTGCCTTCGTAGGACTGGATCACTTGCAGTGTTCACCGCATGTTTGGTATCAATTATCATAGGAAAGTTTAGAACTTCGTCTACATCAGTACAACGCATTCTCGTTGGCTAAGTGTGACCGCAATGCCGTTAATGTATGCCAAAACATCCGTCTGAAACATTAGAAATGACGATCATTTCTATTGGCGGATGGTGATGTGGTCAAGTTGTCATATGACCTATTTGAATAGTTACCGCTGACGATTAGTCATGTGGACCAATAGGAGCATGAAGATTTCCCAAATGATCATCTCTGCCGTGACTTCCGCCCAGGTGTCCACACCATGCCGTTGGTGAAAGCAGGGATGCAGGGCACGATAAAAGAGGCAAATCTGGCAGTTTTGATGCTGTTAATGTGTAAAAACTTTGATATTTTCACAGGATTAGGACCTAGATAGTTCTTCTGAAGCTTTCTGTTGGTTTCAACATATTTTTACTACTTCCAACAATACAATTGTCCATAATACATTACACTCGATTGGGAAAAGGGCACAGCCCTATATAACTAGCTCTTGTAAGAAAAAAGGATGAAGAATAAACAGGACAACAGCAGACACACAGATGCCGCACAGCCAGGAAGCCTGACTTCGTCCATGCCAACTGGCTGTGAGGCAGAATGAAGTCAAGAAGATGATCACAGCTAGACACGGACAGACAGTGGGGCATTCTAAAGAATTGTAAATAAATGCTTATGCTCAGTACATAATATGAAGTAATCAAGAAAAGTACATCTTACAGAACGGGGTATCTAGCATTTGTAGTATGCAGGATAGCGTCTATAAAACAGTTAACCAATATCTGCCAGTGAGAAACGATTAGAATGAATTATGGAATCTTGTGCAGCAGAAAAAATTTGAATATTCTCCAATGTGGTGCAATCTTTTGGACCGTAAAGAACTGTTTGCAATGAAAAAGGCGCATACTTTAAGATAATTGTGTGTAATTTTGATCGTGCCGTAGTATACCGTGGACAAGAGAAAAAGAAATGCCATATGTCTTCATATTTTGCACCACATTGGCAGCTGGGGTTTACTTTTACTCCAAATTTAAAAAGATGAGAGTTCAGCTGACTGCTATCTAGGCGAAGGGGAGTGTGCAAAACAAAAGCATATCTATCGCCAAAACTATACCACTCTGGGCACACCCTAGGCTGACCATAATATTTAAGTAATTTTAATTTAAATATTGATAAAGATGACGAGTGACCAATATCTAAAGCTAATTCATTCCAGAGATGTATTGTAGATGGGAAAAATGAATTATTAAATAATTCTGTTCGAGCTCTAAAATGCAGTAGGCATGGTAGGTCAAATCTCTGCCGAGGATCATAGTTCAAAGCTACGGGATTGTGAGTACAGTGGTACCTCTTTTGAGAGACCGCCCCTACGGCAGGTCAAAATGTGGTCTCTCAAAACAGGTGGTCTTTCATTAGAGGTACAACAACATGGAAAAGATGGCACCGTGTTCTGAGAGAGCGGTCTTAAAAAGATATGCGGTCTCTCATTAGAGGGGTCTGTCAAGAGAGGTACCACTGTATTTGGAATGATGGATTGTGCACAATTTTGTACATTAGAGACAGCTTTCTGTTATGATTGAAAAGCATATGGAAGAATATTCACTGTACATTTGGCACCAATGAAGGCAACGTCTTGTGCCCGGACTCGATTTGCACATCGAACGCACTGTTTTTGCCAAATATATCAGTTTTTGCTTTCAATAAATCTAACCACTAATTGTAAATAACTTGCAAAATAAGCAAGATAATAAGATTTGACACATTGGAAATCAATTACATGTGGTAACAGTCATTTCAAACAAATTACTGCAGCATAAATATACGCAATGTTAAATATGTATCGCCCACTGTGACTGGTACTGGGGGACCACGAACGGTCAGGACTGCATCAGATTCACAGTCAACATGATTATGTAACAGAAACATGAGAACTGTGATGACTGTGCTTTTCTCCAAGCTCGCATAAACGAGTTTATGTCTGTCCCATTCCTGTGCAAAAAGTTCCGAGTGCACAAAGCAGCAAACGTAATTGAGCGCGACGACAGGCACTGAAAAATGCAAAAGTGAATGCAATTATTTGTTCAAAAATTAACAATTCCCAGCGCGCTTGAAGGGAGTGAAGGGAACCCATTTCTATCACAATTGTACATCCTCACCAAGCTTGCAGAAGATACCGCCAACCGTATTGGAGAAATCAAAAACGCTAACTGTGAACAATAGACAGATGGATGACAGGCAAAGACCAACCAAATGAGCTCAGCTGACTGACCAGTGAGCTGAGGTAACAAAACAAAACAGAAAACTCTTCAATCTCTCACCGTATCTGATCATACGTCTTTGTCCTAATTGGGTAAACCACTTTGTTATTGTTATTGCCTGCATTGCTTGACTGGGCAAGACCCTGCCAGTCGGTTATCCGTGTTCCTGGACCCCCACTGCTGCTGGAAAGGTGCTCACTGCCAGGACTTGTGGCTCCACTGCTGGGCTGCGAGGACCTGGGCCTTGAGTGCGTTGGTGTATCGACGGTGAGTCTCCCCTTGGAGTCTTGAGCAATAGGTGGCAATTGGGACTCTAACTCATTGTGCATATGATTGGGCACAGGTGAGGTCCCCATCCTTTTCCCTGTTGAGCCTGATGACGAACTGTCCCCCGACTTGGCACGACGATTAGGCCCCAAATTGGAAAAGAACGAGGCCAGAGTGTGGAGGCGGCTCCCATTTTTGTCCTTATCCTATAGTTAGAAAAAGAAAAGGAAACATTTAAGATATTTACTGATATCCTTGGTGATTACTTAAAACACAAATAAAATCCTGCAGACCAAGACTGGCTATAACAGGAAACTTGTGAATGAAAAACAGAAATGCAAGGTCATCCGACTGTGTACATCAACTGGAACTTGTAAACACAAATCACATGAAAAGCTGAGTGCCCTACCACATAAAGGAGTCTATCAACACCATAGGATGGCCCAATTTTGACACTTTGAATCGAGCATGCTTCTACATGTATTTTATCTTTCCTGACTACCGTGTATTACATATACATTCTGAAGATTATGACAACAAATTTAAATGAACAAATGACAGTAAAATATAAGTGAGAACATATATATATATATATATATATTCTGTCATCATGAATTTAATCAAACCCTTCAAAAATTTTGATCATGGGTTTTGTTATTATCATATATAAACATGGACACATACATGCTTGTCAGAGCTGTACCTCCATTGCCTGTTACTGTGACCTGAGTTAGATTCTTTGAAAGATTTCCTACCACTCTGACTGTGCACTGTGTCTCCCCCCCCCCCCCCCCCCCCCCCCCGTTCCTTTAGGTTTCTCCACCTCACATTAAGTTTATACATTTGTATATACATGTATATACATATATGTCAACATCTGTGGCAAGGACAGTAATAATTATTACAGACATGGCCAATGTTTCATAATCCATTGTATTTGTGTCGTTTTGTCCAGAACCACTTCCTAGTAGTCATTACCCTATTCCGCTGTCCAAACTCTTGACTCTCCATAAGCTAACCATGTAAAACAGATGCAGGGATTGCTAGTACCATTAGCCGAATGCTACTGTTTCTTCACTTTGGCTAAAGAAATTTGCAAAGACTAAATTGTTCTACAATGTATTAACAAAGGACTGGAACTGTCCAGGAATTTTGCTTTTATTTCCAATTCTGGCTTAAGATTTTCAAAGTCCAGATCTGCCCCTGCATATGGGTCTATGGATGAATATACACTGTACCATTTTTGGCAATCAAAATTTCACTGCAGGTCACCCAAACAGCATTCATTATTGCACCAAATAGTTTGAGCCCACCAATGGCAGCTACCACTTAACACTCCAGTGAAAACTCATTATAATAACACTCACCTAATGACACAAGTTTGCGGGACTCATAGTCAAATCCCTTCATTATTTGATTCATTTATCTGACATATTCAGATATCTGGCACATTTTTCAGGGAACAGATGCTGTCATTATAATCAGGTTTTACTATACGCAAGTGTAAAGGGTGCCAGGGGGACAGGTTCCAATTACCAGATTTCAGCGGTGCCTGCTCTAAATAGACCTCCTCATCAGAGATTACAGGTCTTAATTTGAAAACCATTGTTAAAAGACATTTGTTCTTTCATGTCTTTTTCCTTTTTAACCCTTTCCCCCTTCACTGTTTCAGTGCCAAATTTTGGACTGAGACAACAGCTTTCCTTGCTGCAATTTGGCCACAGTGCACCCTAAGTGTGGCAAGGAAAGCCCTTGACCCAGACCATTATATTCTCTGGAACTACAGGCTGGGAATATGAATTTAGCACCCTTTATATAACCGAGAGCAGTTCCTCTTAAGTTGTTTGACTTTAGTGGAGGCTGACACTGAAAGAGTTAAACCAGTTAAACTGGCTGCATGGTGTTCATTGGCTGTATACTTCAATGTTTTTGATCACATGTACTTTCGCCAGTACTGAAAAAACAATATGAATGAGAAATGTTGATGAGACTAACAAGATATTAACCGCCCAGGTCAACTGCTTTCCTTGCCATGGGAACCAGTGCCTTACCCACACCAATGAAAGAGTTAAAGTTACCTGCAATATAATTCATTTTGATGGCCGAAGGGGTGGTTTGAAATAGATAATAACATCTATTGACAATCAACTATATTGCAACCATGCTCATTTCCACTGCCATTTTGGATGATCATGATGGTTTCAGCATGCTTAAAGATTGTACAAGTTTCATTCTGAGTGCTTTGAAGGCCAACTAGAGTGTAAGTAACATCTGTGTTCTGTTCCTTTGTATTGGTCAACCTGATGACCAGAGTTATTTTCGCAGCTGGCGGCTCTTGGTTACTGACAAATCCGTTACATAATTATAATGTAGTGTTGAACAGGGTTCTGGTCACACTAGTTTGTTTATCAGTGATGTGCAGGGTCCTAAAAGCAATTCAGTATTTTACATAATATGCAGTTCTTGCTCTGAGTTTTAAAGGGATATCACCAGCATGATCTGTACAGCTGGCTGCCTCCAAGTGGTATTTCCAAACAGGTATCATACTTTTAACCACTTTGGTGGCATCAAATGATGGCCTTTCAGGTTCCACCCAAAAAAACATGGTTCAACTTATTAAGTTGCTTTGCTAAATGAAATGTTTTATTGATGAGACAAGCACTGGACACAGACATACAGATAGAATCCATTCAGTTGACCATAAATTATACAATTCACATACATGAATGCATACCTAATCTTCCAAAGGGCAACCCGATCAGAAGACTTGCATTATGGCCCAATAGCATGATAGCGCCACTTGCATAAAAGTCACCATTGCAAAAAAGTTACGTACTTGTGAGGCTTTTGAATATACAGTGAAAACTCACTATAACGACACTCAATTAGCACCATATTCACTAAATGACACACCTTTTAAGGGACAAAAAGTGCATATTCTGTGTTATGTGATTCATTTATCTGACATATTCACTTATCCGACACATTTTCAGGGAACAGATGATGTCATTATAATGAGGTTTCACTGTATATATATATATATATATATATATATATATATATATATATATATATATATATATATATATATATAAAATACAAAACTGAGGCTTCAAAATAGATCCTTGTGGTACCCCTGTAGTAATTTCAAGTACATCAGATTTACTTCCATCACACTCAACATATTGTTTACAATTAATAAGATAATTCTGTAAAGTTTGGTAGAAGTGCCTCTAACCGATAATAGTTTGATTTTTCTGAAAGGATTTTGTGGTTTAAGGAATCAAAAGCTTTTGATAGGTCTAGAAATGTGCATAGTAGAAGCTCATCCTTGTCCAGTTCATCTGTGATGTTATTTATACCAACATTGCCACTTCCATGTTTTTTTTTCTTTTTGTTTTGTTTTTAAACCCATATTGACTTTCATAAACTAGTTTGAATCTGTCAAGGTAATTAACCAAATTTAAAGACTATAACTCTTTATTATATGACAATACAATCAACAATTTGGCTATCATTTTATAACATATTTTATTTCTTAAGCAACAGTTTCTAGGCTTTTTTTAAACATCTCTGACCAAACTTGTGTAACAAACATAACAGGGTCAAGTACTAAGGTCTTTGCATATATATGTTGGATACATATCACATGACACATCTTCCTGAAAAACAAGAAGAAACTGTACTCTATGCTTGGCCATGTTTGTCTCCACCATGTCACAGCCTGGCAAACGGACATACCATCAACAAAGCCTCCTACCTGACTTGGATCAACACCAGCTGGACATGTGCGATCTGATGGGCTGGGAAATGTTGTGAGGTCAGAGCAACTGCTCTTCATCTTGTTTATAATGTCATAGTAAGCTGGTAAGTCCCCACATAATTCAGTGCTCAGCTCATTGGCACACGTACGCACCTGTACTTATGCGACATGAGGCAATTCCACAGTACCATACAATAGGTAACCTTGCCTTAGCAAAAATAAAAAAACCCAGCAACTTAAATAACGCAATTAAAAATTCTCCGCACATAACATAAAAAGAAAGAAAAAGAACAAGAAAAGGGAGTTCCACTCCGGTAACCATGGTTGCAAACAAACCCAAATGAGAATCTGCTGCAGATATGTTTGTTATGGTTACACAGACAACGTGGGTGAGCATGAAGCAGGAGCTGTCCAGAACGAAGACCGTTCCTGTAGGTGTGCGACTGCCTGGGCATCTGGCCCGCAGTCAATACTGGAGACGATTCAACACTTAACACTCCATCTGGCCTGCAGTCAATACTGGAGACGATTCAACACTTAACACTCCCTGTGCCAATGGTTGTGGTAAAACACTAAAGCCATCTCAGGTGTCGCTACACTTGGGGCCTCTAGTAAATTCAATAAAAACTAACGGACTTTGCAAGATGAAATCATATGTATACCCACAGAACGCTTTGTTGATTGAAGAAAATCCTCTATGGGTATCCACTGAAGCAATGTATGTTGTTCTGAGAAGATGAAAATAGCAAGTACACATGAGCATAATTTCCACACATGGAATAAACAATTCATTGTTGTTGATGAGCAGAAAATTCAAAATCTCAAAAATACCTGTTATGTGTCACGTGAGTTGGGAAAACTGGTGACAACGTGTCAGTTCATATTCCTATCAAACAGTAATCAGGTTCTTAAAGTACAACATTCACCTGACATAAACCAACATTAAAATGGAATGACAGATTCCGGGACATATACTGTGCTCTTTGTTCTGCTGGGCACCATTTACATGGATGCATGCTTTAATTATAATGATGTGTTACCAACAGGGCTTTGACAAATGTTAAAACAATGACCCCCCCCCCCCCCCCCCATTAGCAATTTCTTTGCATGACATTAGTAGGCCATATCCATGTCAGACAGTGACGTAAATATTCACTTTTTGGCAGCCCCAATCTAGATTCTCTTTTCAGAATTAGAATACTACTGGTCTGCTTGAAGCACCTCAATAATGAACTCTAAGGTGCCACTGACCAGGTGCCCTTCAGATATTTTCATGGCCAATCTTCCTCAGTATGGCTCTACTGGTAACAAAGGGTGCTGTGCTGGGAATTTTTCATGATTTCGTACTTTCATTTCGTTAGATTTTGAGTAAATTCTTGTCTCTATTTTATACATTGTGAGCTATTGTCGTGGTGTAACCCCCACCCACTTCTCAACACTAGAAGAGAACAGTTCCATGCTGGGATGTTCTCACTTTCAAACATGAACCTATTTTAGATGCCTTTTGATAAAAAATTGTTGGAACATGTTTTACATCTTATGTGTTAACATTATACACGATAGTACCATGATTTTTCTGCTAGTCCCTGAAGAGTTGTGTTTTGTAACAAAATTGGTTACACGTTTCACTATGCTGTTACTGTTGAGGCCCTTGCATAGTCATAAAGTTAATTTATCAAAATTTAACCTTTTAATTAAGTTACTTTATTGCCCATCTTAACCTCTCGGCCATCTCCATCTTGGATGAAAGCAAGCTCAATGTATGATAGGATCACACCAGAGCTGCTCTGTCCTGATTTCTGTACAGCCAACTGGAGCACCAGCAGTAGGCGGCTAATCTTTGGGTTAACTCATTCCATACTACGGTGACAGGCCTTGGTCAGTGGTTCTGGCACAGCCTGGCAAGTCATGCTGCAGCTGCCCTTGCGGCAGCTGCAGCATGACTTGCCAGGCAGTGCCAGAACCACTTACTTAAGACTATAAGCATGTTGGTACTTGAATGACAGTTCTTTTCATGAAGAATTTAAATATGCAATTGTCGTCTTAAATCTAGGTAAATATACGGAAAAATCAGGGACTGGAATGGAATGAGTTAAACTAATTGTTACAAGGAATATATGTACCCTTCATTCCACTCAATATCAACTTTGTTGTCTCTTCACTGCTGCAAAAAAACTACACACGACTACAATTTACATTACACAATGCTTCATATTCACAAAACACTAAATGCTATAAACACAAGAAGATCTGCTCCATAGCAAATCTGCCATTTCATATTTGTGTCTTGAAAGGAGAATTCTTGGTGCAAAATGGAATGGTACATCTATAATGTCTCCAGGATCCATATTTTTTTTCATTTTTGCAGAAGCAAAATACAATGTAGAGTGCACTGAATTTGGTTTCTCATGCAAAACTGTCTCATCTGAAATACAATTGCACTAAGCAAATTGATACAAAAATTAACAAATTATTTGTAGCATATTTTCCTTGCAATACTTTGCATTGTAGTGTTTCTATTATACTTTCTCCTTAAGAGTCCAGAACTACACGACTAAGAGGTACAAGTAACCTGCTACAAATTTAATCATTTTGGCTTCTTCATGCTCTGTACACTTTTCACATGTGCTCAAAAGAGCCTGCCATTTTTATTTACAAAGCTCCCCTTCTTGTAAGGCCCCTCTCACCAAAGGCCACCTCTCTTCAAAGACTTCAAGACATATATAAACTACAGCTCCTAAAATTTCATTACAAATTAAAAAACGAGACATTGCCAGTGTATTTTAGAAACTTTCCACTTTTTCAAAACTCAAGTATACATGATTATAACACAAGAGGAAGGGGCAACATATTTATAACTAGAACTTCTCATATCTATGTGGATCAGTGTATAAGGCATCAATTGATTCATAATCTAAATGACACACCAGACATGATTAAAGATAAGGTTAGTACACACAGTATCCAAGGGTTTTCAAACTATATAAAAATTTATTATCTTGAAAAATATGAAAATGAATGTCATTTACCAAATTGTTACATTTGTAATTCTGTAAGGTGATTTTTTTTTTAAAGCGGAGTAATTTAAACACACAAACTAGAGACCCAAATAGCATGTTCTTTCAAAAATTTAAATGATAATATCTATTCCATCAGCTGATATAGACTTTCAGTGAAAATTATCTGCATAAAGATAAATTAAGAGAAATTAAAATGTGGGTGGCTTGTGTGATAGCGGTCATTATATGACCTTAACAGAGTCCCAAATCAGTATATGTATACTGTGATATATCTCAAATATGTTTATGTATAATTTGACCATTTCTGTATCTAGATGCAATGTATGTATTCTGATTTGAATAAAAAGATTCCTGATTCCTGATTGTTTCAGTATTTCAAAATTTTATCCTTTCAAATTTTCATGTTTAACCCTCTCTTGCTCATCAGGAGAAAATCTGCACTCATTCGAATCATTTCAGACTCAAAGTTATCATAAAAAGAACTTTTATTCAAGTGCCAGCATAACCGTAGTTCCAGATCCCCTGCTTTCTTGGCACGAGTTGGATACACTGTGCCATAAGGCATCCTGAGGAATCTTGTTGAAATTGGCCAATTCAGATTGTACAAATGAACATGCCAAGTTCTCTTATCTTCCCACACAGACAATTTGCTGCTCTGCAAATCTTGTTTCCTAGTTTTGCTTAAATTTTTGTTTCCACATTGTATTGTATTGTGCATAAATTGACCATGAAACTGCGTAGGAATAAAAGTGCTGTCACCATAACAAGCTCTGTACTGATGGCCACTTTGCATGAATCGCAACAATGAAAAAGTATTGACAGATATACAATGTTCAACGTTGCACAAAATTAACAGATCACACTCCCACATCTTCTGCACGCAATCCTGCTGCCCAGAATGCTAAGACTTGACCCTTTCCTACTCAAAAAGCCCAAAAGTACCCAAATGTGCAAATGTCATCTGCTACCCGCATGACCCATTTGCCTTAAATTTGATTATTTTTATCAAGTTATTGTGTGAAATGCCATCAATATGGTATAGAATCATACGCCCTCCATCAACACCTTTCCTTGGCAAAGTTTTGGATCCAATATATGCCCATAGTGTGCCAAGGACTGCTGACTAGGTTTTAATTTGACCAGAAAAGAGTTGAACAATTAGATTACAAGCAACCGCCATCTGAAACCTTAGGCATCTATTTTCAATAGGGTTGCAACGATACATTTCCTCACAATATGTGCAGCTGAATAATGGACATCAATCAAATTTATATATTCTTTCATCACTTATTAAATTCATGCTCTTATTTTTTAAAATTAAAGATAGAGTTTACATTTGCCTATGTACAATTACATGATAAATGATCTAAATGTAAAATAATTCAGAAATGTAAAGCTAAAAAGTTGAAATGCCTTAGAATGAAATTCATCAGACGTTTAGATTCTTTAAAAAATTGTGATCTAGATTATAATTAATGCACAAGTGAAATATCATTACATTCGTTTTTTTTGCTGTCATCGTGTTCATGTGGATCCTATCAAATTCAAAGTCTCACTCTTTAAAAGAGTTCAGAAACATCTAAGCTTTTAACATTTCCAACAAAACTGCTGTCAAATGATATTTTAGTCAACTATTTTATAACTAGTGCAAACAGTACTATGTCTTGTCCTGCGGTTATTTATTCATCCACAGACTCATTTTGAAATTAAATGAAACCAGGTTAAATGTAGGCCTACAGAGCCTTGAAGCTCTTCAATGCTGTCTTGGCAGACAAAATGCAATTCAACTAGGATGTGGGTGCTGCCCCCTATACAGAAATTGATGTAACTACAGTATGGTGTCACAGTACTTGTGCACATGGTTGCATGAAATCACACGTGTGTTTTTTGGTTTTACTTTGCACATTTTAAGGATTTTATTATCAGTGTTTAGTCAACAACAGCTTAATATCAATTGCTATCAAAATCACATGTATTATGGAAGTGTTTGTTGATATTTAGGGCCTTTGATGAATGTTCAAATATCAATGGCAATGCATTCACTGCTGCTGGCTGCCATATTGCCGCTATACTTCTCCCATCCCAAACTACATGTTTTTCATTCCTCACTGGACTGGACACCAGAGAATAAAATAAAAAATAGCGTTCGCAGAATGGATTACCCTTGGTGCCCACAATCTTTTTTTCCTCGCTGCTAATTTTTTTTTTAGACTTTGCAGTAGAATACAATTTCTATATTGTTGTCTATGAAACGAAAGAGCACTTTTGGATGTGTTCTTGTGCCAAGTTCTGATGACAGAGACTACTGTACTGACCGTCACTAAGATGGCCATCAAATAAATACTTCAAAAGTTTCATAACAGATTTAAAAATAATAAGAGTAAGCTGGTTTTCAATAGGAATGTGGTCCACTATAATGTGCATCTCTGTAAAAAAAAAAAAAAATGGTGAAGCTGTGTTGGATTCTTGTTGAGATATTATGGTGACGTCATCCCCTTGTGCACCACTCAGATAGCCTTGAAGATAAATACTTTAAAGTTTATTAAAATTTTTATAAATGATCACTGGTTTTACATAGGAACCAGATCCATCATAAGATGCATCTCTGGCAAAAATTTGGTAAAGCTGCGGTCAATATTTTTTGAGATATGGTGGTGCCACGATTGACACCACTCAGACGGTATTCAAATAAATACATTAAAAGTTTCATAAAAAATTAAAAAGTGCTTAGAGGAAGCTAGTTTTTCCATAGAAAGCTGGTCCAATATAAGGTCCCTCTGTGACAAAAATTTACTACAGCTATGGTGAAAATTTTTTGAAATAAAGGATGCAGGGGACGACAATACCCTCTGGCACTTTATGTGCCAAGGGTAATAAAAACTGACATCATTCTGTTGTTGAACAGATTTTACTGGTATATGGCAATGAGAATATTTCCAATGATACATTTGTCTATGTTTCAATATCTTGAAGCTCTTATGTCGACAAAATGTGCTTTGTTTTTTAACACAGGTTCACGATTTGATATGCGTATCGTGGCTTCTTGTATTGCAATGCAACAGTGAGTCATTACATCTCGAAGTTTAGGAAGATTCAATCTTATACCAGCTATTTGTAAAATAGGCAGCCATTACAACTTCTGTCAATGTACTAGCAAAGGTTAATTTTTACTACTGAAGCAGTTTTCTTACTTAACCCTTTCCCATCCAAAGCACCTGGACGTAAAATTTTTAACTGCCTAAACCTTTTCACATAAAATTCTCATCAACATGAACATTTTTCTGAGGATTGTACATGATACTTCTAATAAAAGCATGCCACAGGTCAACAGCTTTCCTTGGCACGGGTTGGGCACAATGCAGCCAACCAGTGCCCAGTAAAGCTGTTGACTCACTCTTAAGTTAACCTGGAAAGAGCTAACCTCTGAAATCCCAAGTCTGTGAGGAAGGGACACTGGGAAGTTCCAATGTCATTATAACCTCAAATCTACAGTTTTCTTCCTATGGCTGTCACACATAAATGATCACCCACCCTAGCCGATCTATTGCGCTCAATTGTATTTATCTTATCATGAGTAAATGGGTTTCCGTTGTAAAATGAACATGATTGAGACTTTTATTGTGTGCTTAACCATGCTTAAATTCTTTTTGCCCCCTGGAGTGACAAATATTGACATTGTTACGATGCCCACCTTCAGAATATTCTAGATCACAGCGGAACTCAACAAAGAATGACAACGATGAGATAACTTAAACAATAATAATATATAAACAATCAAAAATCAGTACAAAGTAGTTAAATGAAATTATACATTTAGCTTTGCTGATACTCCAATAATAAACAAACTACAGGTAAATCCTAATCCCTGGTGAGAGATTCTCCACAGGTACTGTCCCACAGTTTCAAGTCGTATGGTAGGTGCAAAATAGTCTGGTCCAAATCCCACAGAGGTACAGTTTGGTTCCAATGTGGTACAATTAACACTAAATATACCAGTCCACTCAAAGGCACTGTCCACACTCCAGAGGAACAATGTATAAATTTGAGTATCTCCTTGGCAATATCAATGGCTAACAGTCCCAGTGGCTTGAAATCGCACAGCTTCTGTCAGATCTCAAAAGCCTCCTCCCAGAGTCATGAAGGGAGTTTCTTCACATATCAAGGCTGAGAACTCTCACCAGTATTCTACATTTTCCTAATTAATCACACATCATACTTCTCTGTGATCTTTCTAGACCACATCAGAACTTTCCCCTTTGTTTACATATGTGCCTGTATCTTGGCCACCAATACAGTTTTGGTTTAAAAATAGTTTATTCAAAAGAGAAAACAACTGGGAAGAATGGCAAGGCCCTATATTGACCCCTCTTGCCAGAAGAAAGATAATATCACAGGACAAAGGAGACATCAAGGGTCCAGAGTGAAGCCCTAAATTACTGGCAGTTAAAAAGACACTGCCAGGTGGAAGAGCACTGATCCGGATCCACAAAGTAAAGAAGGACACCACAAACAACAAGACAGATAGTGGTGCGATTACAGAGAAGCAATAAAATTGCCATTTGACGTCCATCCCATTGAGGATTCATAATTATGTAGTATAGTTATGATATAAATGCAGGATGATGTATTCAGTTTTCACTGTTCTCTATGACAAAGTAGATCAACTCAGTGACCTGGTACACGCTCAATGAGTGCAAGGACCTCTGCAAATCAAAACCAACAACCGTAACAATGTTATTTTCAAAAATGTTTAAAAGCAATTTTGTCTCTTGCCAAGAACAACATTATCAGAGTTGTATTTGTTGACACTTTCCCACACGAAGCATCTGGAGCAAACAAGACTTTCAAAGGTTACCAGGTTTACCTTAATTTCATGCTTACTTCAAACACTCAGGATGAGTTACAGGAAACCCACCAGGGCAAGATCTTGATGGTCAACAGCTTTCCTTAGCACATTATGGTTATTTGGCACAGAGGCTATTGTTGACCTCAAGGTAATTAAGCCTTGTTTATCTGGCTTAGGGTTTTATTTTCCCTTGGCACCCACATGCAAGACCTTGCTCTTTGTGCGGACAAACTGGATGTATAATTAATGTACCTATATTGAATTCTGCTTATACTTTTAGCATAAAAGACAATACACTGGGCAATAATTGTGCATAATCGCCATGAGATACCAGTCCACAAGTTACAGATGTACATGTACACATATACATGTGCATATGACTATCTCTCTCCTGCTTTAGAAAAAGCAGCCAAAAGAGCTCATACATCAACTGTCATCTGCTTCAATGTTTTAGTGTATGAATTGTAAATGAAAACTTCAAATAACGTGCTACTGATCAAAAGCTTTCCTCAGCACAGGTTGGGCAATTTATCATATTTATGTCCTATCCGTACCAGGACAGCTTTTGATCCAATCATGTTACACCTGGGTAAGGGTTAACCATTAAAGCGCTGATGACTGACTCAACAATTTTCCTCTGGATACTTTGTGCTGTTGACTAAGCTTACTTTTTGCTTTAGACTAGGCTTGCTGGTATTTGAATGAAAGGTATCTTCATGAGGAATTTGAATCTTTTAACCAGTGTGTGTTTAACTGTAATGAGAAAACAACTGTAGCTGTGATAAGCATTTTAAGGGTTAATATAGACTGTAAGAGGCAACCTATTCAAGAGACCATCCCTATGGCTGGTTAGATATTGGCTCATTTGAAGCAGGTGGTCTCTCAATCAGCAGGAACCATGTTGTTCTTTGCTACTGGTCCTCAAAGATCAAGAAATATCCTTTATTTTTTGATGAAGTTGATTGTTGTCACAATTGAGAGTTCGATTCAGCACAGGAATTGACTACTGACTTTCGATTATACTCAATCATATTGGCACCACTAATAAGAATTACCATTATTCTCACACACTGTGGATCAAAATGTTGAGCTTTCGCTGACAATGGTGGTACTGTGCCCACTGCTGTGCTTCAGCACCGTGAATTAAATAACACGGAACAACAACACGAACTTGCAAACACTAGCAACTGAGCAACAGGTTAGCTTAAATGAATGCATGAACACTCAAGTCAACCACAAGCGACGTGTGAACATTCATATCAAGACAATGTTTAGCTTAATTAAATGCCAGGATACCAAGTTAACAACAAATAATTGCTTTGATCCAAACATTAATGTACCAACTGCATACCATTCACACTGGAGCATTAATTAACTGTCCTTTCTGTCATACAGCTCCATGACCAGGCATAAAAACCACAGTTTGGTGGAGGCAGCCTTCGGCTTTGGTGGCTGTTTTAACCCCTTCCACTTGCCAAGGTTTTAATTACTCATTTATACATGTATAAACATGAACACTCTCTTGCAATTTAAGTTTGTAAAATATCACTCATTTAACATGGCCGGGGGCATCCAGCAAATTAAAAAATCAGCCTTTGGCCCAGAACCTGTTTAAAACATTGTTGAGCTGATTACTTTTACTTGGCAACAAGCAAATCTCTGGTCATGTCTCTGATGTGTCTTGTAGTCTTGGTGAGTAGACCAGAATGAAAGTACATAAATGTTCATGTTTTAATATAAGAAAGGTTGCAAAGATATTATACTGGGAATTGCAGCTACTTTTCTCGGTTGCTACCACCTCCAGTTTTGTTTTCATCACATAGAAACAAACTTCCCACAATGCAGCCTTGTATGGGTTAATATGGATCATAAGAGGCAACCCAATGTGGGATCTTAGTTATGTCATCTTATGACATTACCTTAACAACATACTGTTCCAAAAATGAAAGGTATTGCCTAGTTTTATATCACACAGACTGTTGATGCTTGTGCAGCCTTGTAATCTTTGAGGTCTGTTGTCGTTAACATCATCCACAAAAAAAGAAAAAAATGACATTGCTACCAATTATATCAAAATCTGCCTGTACTTCCTGACCTGTCTCCACTATCAGGGCAACCTTCTCCACTGAGCTCTAACTTTGACTCAGTGGGGGCTCATGGCTCGTGTTCCCAGTGATGCCACTTAATTGATATCCTCGGGGTGACTTCAGTGTCTGATACAATACATGTATTCCTATTCTGGGGCCAACTACCGCCAACAACTGATACAGTTGTATGGGGCATTATATTTACATTTTACGGTTATGCTCACATTGGAAAATTCCCATTATATATTTTACATTACATTCATTTGACAAATCAAACTTCCCTAAACAATAATCACACATATATTTTGGACACTACTTCTTCAAAATATCCAATCAGGACTAACCCATGGACTTGGCTCCCATTTATGAAAATTGTGGATTCCACACTCAATGGCTTGTAAATAAGGATAGTATTGGGACAATCTTATGGGGTTTATAATATATGAAATCAAAAGTATATATTTTGCAAATATTTCAGAGTATCAATATGTTATGACATATGCTGTGGCCACAACTTACTTTGATATCCAAATCAAATCCACAATGCATTGCGCTACATTCAAAATGGTGCTCACCAACGTGCATGATTTGCTGGCTTAAGGTATCGTGTCACATTTGGATTTGTAACTAACAATAATAACTGCTTCAGATCCAAATAAGCTGGCAGATTAAAGTTAAGATAGTAAGTCATGTTTTAGAAGTATTTTAACAACAGTTTGCCCCAGTAACTCGGAGAATGGACACCTGGAACCCAGCAAAATATTATGATAATGATCACTGAACAACCGTGGCCATGCAGCTATGCTGGGGCTATACTCAGCAACCATGGCTATACAGCTATGCTGCTTCCTCAGCTCAAGTTAACCCTCCAGACAAGTTGAAATAAACTGCCATGTTTGAGTTGACTTTGCTGCGAAATAACGGGACATGACAGCCATTTTCTCAATAAAATCTTTCAACCGGCGCGTATCACCGAACAACTTAACCCTCAAGACAAGTTAAAATAAAATGCTCTGTTTGAGGTGACTTTATTGCAAAATAACGGCACATGATGGCCACTTTCTCAATAAAATTTTTCAGTCAGGGTCAATCAATTTTTATCAGGGTAGGGCGGCTTGAAACAATTTTTTTTTTATCTTTGTTTCATAAAATTTATTTAGGGTGTGGCCTTTTCAGTTGGGTTGGTCAGGTTACCAGAACCACACATATATTTTTGTTTGGCCTAAGGTAACTTGGACATTTGTAGAAACATATTTAAAATGGATGTTCATTCCCATTTTACACATTACTTCCTTTGATGTCAGTTTAATTTGTTACCTGGGCACAGCCGGAGGAACCTGTCATAATTAAAGAAATCAGACAGGAAGCTCACACTGAGCCATGGATGAACCATGACAGTTTTGAAAAATAAATAGGCAGAGTTCAGTTTTTGTATGACCTGCAGAAAAATGAACACAGATGATAAAACATACATGCCAATTTGTGTAAGTTGAGATATAAAACCCAAAGGGTCATTAAGAAAGCAAGCGCAAAGCCAGGGCTCTTGATAAATTTCTTCAAGGCAGGTATTTTTTTGTCATATGAGTAGCCAGTATTTTCTGCATTGAATACCCTTCTGCAGAAACTCAAGCCGGGTAGCCAGTAGTTTAAAAAGTAGGCCTGTGAAATCACTGGTAACTTAAGCTTCAGGAGAACACTGAGCTACTTCTGATAACAAAATTGAAGAACACAAAAGTAAATCTTCTCCCCCCCCCCCCACCCCCAAAATATAATAAGAAAGCGTGGCAGTGACTGAAAGATTTGGGTTACAGGACAACCTGAGAGGATTAGTCAACAGTTGTTTTTGAAATTGATGGTGAATAATGCTCTCAATCCTATTCATCTGCTAATCATATTCACAGTAACAAGTTGTATGCACATGGTATTTTGCCACTTCTTTCAATGGTATATGGGACAGAGTCAACACCATTTACAGAGTATAATAGCAGTACCAGTTATTAAAAATCTCCCCTACTGTCAGGAAAAAGTGGTCTTATATTAAAGGTGGTCATAAAATTCAGCTAAATCTATTAGAGAAATAGACTTATGTATGGGCAGTATTAAAAGATATGACATCTCTCATTTGTATACCCTTTCAGCTACATTGCATACGGTGAGAAGTCACTGAAACTTGTGGGAAAGAAGTTAAATCTGGTCTAAATTTTAACCCCTTTGATTGGCCAAAGAGACTTCAGTGTCAGATACAATATTCCTATTCAGGGGCCCACTGCCAACCGCAAATGGTAACTTCAATGCACTGTATTTACATTTTTATGTAATGCTTGCATTGGAAAAGTCCCATTATGTCTTGCACATTACATTCATTTGGCAAATTGACTTTCTCTTCTCACTAATAATTATTCTACACATATTTTGGATAGTACCTCTTCTTTTTGCAACTTTTGCTTTGTTGGGTTCCTAGTATTGTCAGAGTTCCACTCCAAACAATATGCCCTTTTGATGAAAGTGAGATGTCAACCTTCCAACAACAAACAGTCCTCGAACTCTCCATGGCCAGAACTCAAGACCTCATGCTGCTAAGAACCTGACGCATAAGGTGACATTCTGGGCTTATTAAAAGCCCTTCTCATGCAAAATTAATGACAAGTCAATTACCATAAACTGTAAATTGGCACTTTACATGTTGTGCACCCATCAGTGTGCTTTAATGATTTCCAGCAACCACTTAGCACCAAACTAAAAATCTTGTCACCAATGTCTTGTGAATAGCAAATTATCTCAACATTTGGGTAAAACTGAGTTTATTCTTTTTGCCTCAAAAAAAAAATTTGATGGCAGAAAATTCGGTTCCTGCTTGAAAATGACCACACAATATAGCATTCCAAAACAGTAAAATACCAGTGTATCACATGATGAATGCATGAAAGGTGAATCAACAGCTAGCAATGCCTGCACAGTGGTATGTGCTGTTTGTGGCCACATTTTTCCTGGCTAGAGGATCAATTTATTTGTTTAATTTACCTGCTGAATGTGGCCACTTCTTTGTGGCAGAAAGGGAGGCAACATATATAGCAGGTACCACTATATGCCATATTCAGTGTTTCTGCCAGAGTGAAATTTTAGGGAACATGTACTCAATTATTCATATTTCAAAGTGAAAAGTCTCATAATGAAGATTTATGGGGAATTTTGGATGTATGCTAAAATTGTACTTTTTTACCAAAATTTTATGGTAAGCAAAAGTACCCTTGATTTTTTTTAGGGTATGCTATTTTACCTGTTTTACCCTCTGGTGGAAACCCTGATATTCATTTCAATTATAGCATGTACCCTTATATCGGCTTACACAAACATGTTCTCAAGTTTTTACTTTGTGCGCTGAACATACGGTATCAACTTTCCCTTATTTTTCACAAATGTTGATCTCTGGTTCAAGAAAAGTCAGCAACACTGATGGTACTTTTAGCTTTCCATGAGCTTTATGTGCATTGTACAGACTTCTTATTTTGCATTCGAAAGAGTCTAAGTTGACTATACATTGTCACAATCCCCTGTTCTAAAGTGGTGTTCCGATTAATCGAATTAATCGACAATCGTCGATTAATTTAAAAGACCAAGTGCTCGATTATAAAATTCCCATAATCGATTATACGTGAGCGATAATACAGAGTTTAGTGCTAATCGCATATTTGTGCGGTAAAACAAGTTCTTAGTAGAATATTTTCGGTAAAAATCTTAAATATATTTTTATTAGATGGATAAAAATGAAACAACTACCAGTTTTTCGTGACATTTTGAATGATACAACTCCCAAAATTTACGCTAAAACTTTGTAACTTTGCCCCTTTGCCGCCACGGAGTTTTGCGTTGTCCGCCATTGTTTTTTATACTGCTGGAATCCTCAGAATTTCGTCTCTTAATGTAACAAGCTCTCTTATTGGCTAAGAAACAAATATTCCTGGGGTATCCCTCCAAAAATAGCCCAGAATGAGAATCGAACCTCATTATAAATGCCTTGGGTCATTTCCAGGTTTCTCATTGGATGGATTTGGTCACGTGCAAGTCACCGCCCAATCAAACTCGTTGTTTGCCATGTGCTTGAGTCAAGTTCGATTTGTTGTGCAGGTGAACATGTCGCATTCACGCAAAGATTATACGACCAAGATGCGAAATTTTGACAACATACTTTCGCAAAACGACTTCGATGGAACAGATCTAGACACAGATAGAGGCAGGAATGAAAATTCCATAAGCAAAGCAAGGAAAATACGCAGATTCCGTCACCGCACGGTGATGAAGCTTAGCCTAATTGAGATTTGTGTCAACATGATGTGTTGTCAATCGCTGTCTCAGATACGTCACGGCACGATGTTTTTATCCAAAGTTTGTTGTTTAAATTTGATTAAAATGTCTGAAAGGATAAAAATCTGTATAAAAGAACAAATGAGGAATGAAATTTATGACCGAAGGTTGGGAAAAATATACGCACATAATGGAAAACCATGCCCTGACTCGTGCCTGTTCACACTCGCTTGTGTTGCACGGCCCGTGACCGTGTTTGTTGGTAAAAAAAAAAAGGTGACCAGACGCTTGAAATATAAAAGCATAAAAAAGTTTAGGGGGTAAATTGAAATAAAAATTGCACAGAATTATACCTCATGTAATTTCTGACCGACTTCGTGTTGATCACTAGGATTGAATCGCAAAACTCACAGAGCCCAGGCACGTTCAATCCAGGATGTCCTCTCTTGCGCAAGCGATTAGAAAACTGCCCGGTGGCACACTGTGTGCGATACCAGATACTGGCAGAGTGCTAGGAGTTAAGGCAGTTACGTTGTGATATAAGTGCAAACAGCTAAAGCAAAACTAATTCCAACAAAAAAAGCCAATATATTTCTTTGAATTTCAAATGTTGGGTGTAGTCCCTGTACTGATCCTTAGGCTGTGGTGGTGGTGTGGGGGGGGGGGAATCTTTTGCGTGATGTGTGATAAAAATTATGTGTGATGAGAATTGAGAAGAAATAAATTTGTGTGATGTCACTGATGTGTGATTGCCTGGTTGGGCATTTTAATTTTATGTGACATTATGACATATAGCCACAAAATGGATGGATATCCCCTGTTGTCACTCCTTTCATGTGAATGTGATTGAAAACATTTAATTGTGTGTGATGTGTGGTTGTAGCATTTAATTTTGTATGATGGGTACCCTCCCTCTCCCCTCTGTAGTGTATGACTAGTAGTACATATTAACCGATTTCTTTTAATAAAGTCAATAAATTGTGACTTAAATATGCTTTGTAGTACTAGTTAGTATAGTAGTAGCAGTAGTGTAGAAATTGTGCTTCTTTACTTTTGCAGGTAACGCATGCATGTCACATCATAAAGCAATAAAGCACTAGAAAGCACAAGTAAATGCAAGAAGGCAAGCCAATAGGGTGGTATCTCTGGTGTGTACCTTCATATTGTGTTTTAAAAAAGAACTTGAAACTGGTTCATTAAGCTCTGTCAATGAGTTGTTGAGAATACTCCCAAAACCGATTATAATCGATCATCGGTCACTTCTAAAAACCAATCATTGAGACTTTGAAATTCGGACCAATTCCCAACCCTACTGTTCTACATGATCCAGGAATTTTATGTCTTGCATTGGCATGTGCTGTTACTATTGGAACAAGTAGCCGCTGACGCTAGCCATATCCCCCGCCCACAGTAATCACGGTGGTAAATACACATGATGTACATTGGTATATTATAGTTGGTAAAATGCGAAAGGTTTCTGTTGGTGGCAATATGGAAATAAATACAGAGAGCCTTTAAATGCATTGTGTGTCCCCCTTTTAACAAATAGCCACTGACCCCCCCCCCCCCCCCCTTATGAGGATGAACCAGTGCAGAAGGGGTTTGTTTGTGTAGGACTTAAAATAAAGTTGGCTGAAATGAGAAAGAAACAAGTTTACTTGAAAAGGATCCTGCAGTTCTTAGTTATCTGAAAAAAAAAAAAAAAAAGAAATACAAAAGAAATTAATATATTAATGAAGGAAAGTAATTAGTCAAAAAAATTCCTGCCTATGCACACCTCCTACCTCTGGTCTACCAACGCTGAAAATCTTAAAGGGTTAGCACTTTTAGTTGCAAAATTATGCTTCACACAAAATTGTATTGTATCTTGAGCTTGCTTAATGAACTTTATTAATTGATTAATCAATGAAAGTAATTAGCCACGCAAAACAGTGCCTATGCACACCTATTACCTAAGGTCTATTAGCCATGGATAAAAATTTCAAAGGGTTGGTATTAATAGTTTAGAAAATATGGCCCGGACAAATCTTGAGCTTGCTTAACGAACTTTGTTAATTAATCAATTAATGAAAGTAATTAGCCACACAAAACAATGCCTATGCACACCTACTACCTAAGGTCTAGCAACCATAAAAATTTCAAAGGGATAGGATTAATAGTTTAGAAGATATGGCCCGGACAAAATTTGTCTTCCTTAACAAACTTTGTTCGGGCCATATCTTCTAAACTATTAATCAATGAAAGTAATTAGCCACGCAAAACAGTGCCTATGCACACCTACTACCTAAGGTCTATTAGCCATGGATAAAAATTTCAAAGGGTTGGTATTAATAGTTTAGAAAATATGGCCCGGACAAATCTTGAGCTTGCTTAACGAACTTTGTTAATTAATCAATGGAAGTTATTAGCCACACAAAACAATGCCTATGCACACCTACTATCTAAGGTCTACCCACCATAAAAAAATCAAACGGCTGGCATCAATAATTTAGAAGATATGGCCCGGACAAAATTTGTATTGTATCTTGAGCTTGCTTCATGAACTTTGTTAATTAATTAATTAATGGAAGTAATTAGCCACAGAAAACAATGCCTATGCACACCTACAACCTAAGGTCTACCCGCCATAAAAAATTCAAAGGGCTAGCATTAATAGTTTAGAAGATATGGCCTGGACAAAATTTGTCTTGCTTAAAGAACTTTGTTAATTAATTAATCAATGCAAGTAATTAGCCACACAAAACAATGTCTATGCACACCTACTAGCTAAGGTCTACCCACCATAAAAAATTCGAAGAGGTAGCATCAATAATGTAGAAGATATGGGCCAGACAAAATTTGTTTCGGACGGACAGACGGACAGTGCCCATTACCATATCCCCTCCCCCACTTCGTGGGCGGGGATAATTATGCAGACTTCTTTCTGATGATCAATAGCCAAACAAAGTTCGTGATAAAGTAAGAGTAGTTGGTTAACAGTTGAATCTCCACGTGTGAAGCTAAATTGACGTGCAGATATAATTAAGTTGTTCCGGAAGAAATTAAATACATGTTTGAAAACTATTTTTTCAAACACTTTCCCTATACAGCTAAGAAGTGACACAGGTCTGTAATTATTACATAGATTTTCAGGGCCTTTCTTATGGAGTGGAGAGACAGTTGCCTTTTTCCAGGAAGAAGGAAATTGTTTCACTCTTAAGGAAAGATTGAAGAGTTCAGCCAGGGAAGAAGATATGGCGGGTGCAGCTTCTTTCAAGAGTTCCTTTTGTTAGGGATACATCGCATGGTGGTTTTAAGAAATAAACTTGACCAAGAGTCGCAACAAGAATCTATGTTGTTATGAATAAAACAAGTGTTCCAGTCAATCACACTAAGATCGCTCTTGAGCGTATCAAAATCCACTTTGGTATATTCCCATATACATCATCTGTATGCTGCATTTTTACGCCGTTTAAAAAGTACTTTTGCCCCCACAACAGAGTGGTCACAGTTAGATATCCGAGGAAGCACACGCACTTCATGAAGATAATGGGGTATGTTTGAAATTATTTGATCAAGGCAGGTGGCAGTCTGCTTGGTGACACGAGTAGGCTCATTTACATGAATAGTAGGAAGTTTGTTTGAACAAAGTGAGCAAGCTTGTGACCGGAAAGCGTGTTAAAATCTGCGTTTAGGTCGCCAGTCAAAATAATATTTTGAATTCCTGTGTTGCGCGCAAGATCCAGACCATCCTTGAATTTATCCCAAAAAGAGACCGTGGAATTTAGAGGTCTGTATACTACACCAAAAAGGAAATTATTAATATATAATCTAACTAGAACAGACTGATTTTCCAACAGAAAATCAAATGTCTCCTGGTGGAACACTTACGTCTCTGAATAAGCTACAGGTGATAACAAATTACAAATGACCAAGTTTGCTTGAAAATTACAATCATATTTTAGCTCTCACCTAGATACATTACTCTAGCAATTTTTATTAAAGTTCTTCAAGACTTATTGCAGAGAAATCAATTTCACATAAATGACCCTGTGACCTTGAAAATTAGGTCAATGTCACCCAAATATATCCCAATCTTGGTCTTACCTTGATACATAATCCTATCAAGTTTCATCAAATTCAATCCTGTTCTTCATGACTTATCAAACAGAAACCAATTTCACATAAGTGACCCTGTGACCTTGAGAATTCGCTCAAGGTCATCCAAATACAATCCCAACCTAGGTCTTGCCAAGATACATAATCCTACCAAGTTTCATCAAATTCAATCCTGTTCTTCATGACTTATCGAACGGAAACCAAGTGTTGAAGAACCTGAACAACAACAACAACAACAACAAGCGGAAGAAACGGGCACTAAACCAATATGTCCCCTGGCTTCCACCGGGAGACATAATTTGACACCATAACAGTTCGAGATCAGCTACCTCCAGATCTAAGCAACGAGATACATTAAAGCGGGTAAAAACATAAAGAGCCACTCCCCCGTCCATAGCACCAGGGCGATCCCGTCGAATGGTATCATGGTATCCAGGTAATGGAAGATTAACTGAATTGGAATTCGAATCAAGAAAGGTTTTGGACAAGGAAATAATATCAAAATCTGACATAAGATCAGAACAAATGGAAAACAACTTGTCATCAGAAAGGCTACAGAGATTCGAGTGACAAAATGAAATATCACAAAAACCATGCCCAGGTCCAGGGCTCACATGAACATCACCCGCTAATATTATTGATAATGAATCTAAAGCTAATATGTACTCAACTTTCAAACTG
Source organism: Hermodice carunculata (assembly GCA_964020975.1). Classification (NCBI taxonomy): domain Eukaryota; kingdom Metazoa; phylum Annelida; class Polychaeta; order Eunicida; family Amphinomidae; genus Hermodice; species Hermodice carunculata. Next base: position 26,077,924 of record OZ026616.1, on the reverse strand, counting down.
TACCTAAAATAAATTGTATGAAAGATGGACCATGACAGTAACTTCCCTTTCTCTGTAATCGAAGACATATTCAAAACAAGTGACGCTAATACAAAATATATCAATGTATATGCCCACAGAAGTGTTGTGGCATCGACACTTCTGTGAAAATGATGGCTTATATCTATATCAGGTATAACTATGACACAGCATGGCAAATGAATATAATCGTACATGAGATGCAAAATGTACTTATAAACAATGTATAACATGTTAATCAGTACATTTGGTACAATGTAAATACTTACTACCCATTTCAGATCCATACACATAAAATACAATATGGCAATTTCAGCAAAAGACTGGAGGCTGTCATATATAATGATACTGAAAGCTGATGTGGGAGCGATATTTACAATAATATTTCAAACTTTCCACAATGGGAATATCGAATACTGCAGATTATATATATATATAATGAATGGAATACATGTATAGACAAATATGGCTCCAAGACAGAAACAGGTAAAATATGTATACCATTTGGAAATTCGATTTCTCACACTGGCATAAGACAGGACCAAATACATAATACATGTATTTAGAATATCTAAAAAAAAAAAATGATTGCAAGAATGAAGAAAATAGAAACGCAGCAGCTGATAAAAGAAAGTCAATCTTGACGTCGCTGATGGATTTCGTTGCAAAAACGATTGCTGGTGCCCCAACATGGAGAAAGAAAGAAAAACATGAAACAAAGAACAAAGAATATCGCCTTAAGCGTATTCAATGGGTGCAAAATGCACACCATAACACGATAAATGTTGTAGTGAGAGGTCACGGTTAGCGGTAACTTCTAGGTAACAATTTAACATGTTTTGCAAAGGAAGGAAGTGCTAATTTTGTCTGGTGTTAACAACTGAATACCTTGGTCAGCTCACACACCTGTGCATTATGTTTGTAGCTATAGTTACATAAATTAAATATTACTAATTTGTCAATAACATTCTCTTTAATATCAGGTTCATCACCAGTTCATCATCACTTCACCATAATAAGTCAATTCTCAACAATTTGGGGCTATCCCCGTTGAAGTCTGCATGACTAAATAATGTATAACGGTAGGTATTCGTATTATACTGTATTAACCGCAGACCTGTCCTGATCCCCTCAGATGCTACGCAACAGAACTATACTTCCACTGTGATCAGGCTCCTTATGGTACTTGTTACTGAACCATCCAGAAATGACACTTTTTCTACCAAACAAATGAAATTTTTAAATATGTTTAGTATTTTGTATGTTTTAAAACTAACTGAATGACTCTTCTTAAGCTTTTTGCTTTCTCGAGCTGTTCCTCTTGCCAAAAAAGCTCATTTGGCCCTGCTTAACCCTTTCCCCCTTGAATTAAGACTGAGTCAACAGCTTTCCTTGGCATGGGTTGGGCACTTAGTGCCCAACCCATGCCAAGGAAAGCTGTTGACCTGGGGCATGTGATCTTGGTAAGTCTCATGTACATTTCTCAGTCAAATTGTTTTTCATAACTGTTGAAATTAGTTGAAAACACTGAAGCAGAAGACTTTTGACCACCAGCAGGTTTTGGCCGATTTAAGGAGGAAAGGGTTAATACATGAATGTGCCCTCCTTCCTGTCAAGTTTGTTGCTGTAGTCTAGGTGGCAGCACAGGCTCCCAGTTAATGTAAACATGATAAATACACCCTATATTACACTGGTCATTTCTCAGGTCTCAATCTCGACCTATTGTATAGACACATTTGTTTTACATGGATTGTGAAAGAAGTCAAGAATTGACTTATCGAGTCACTCTCCATGGCACAGATGTTGGCGTATACTTCCTACCTTGCCTAGTGCAGGAAACCGAAGAACTCGGAGAAAACCACCGTGCACGGTTAAAGTGGCAGGAACTTTTTCCACATGCTGCCCAGGACGAGAATCGAACCCGGGTCGCAGAGGTGAAATGCGAGCGTCTTACCGCTCAGCCAACCGTGCACCCTATTGGTGTAAAACAGAAAGTGGGAGCACCCTTCTTTTCCTGTTTTCTTTTTCATCTTTTCAATTTGAGAGATTCAGCATCATTCATTTCTCTTGTATATTATTAGAGACGTAAACAATCTTGAGTCTGCACATTGCAAGTGGCCTGTGCTCTTTGTGGCCAACGACCTGCAACATGTGATTGAATGATCAGCTAGGCTAGGATTTGATCAAGGAGACTAGACCAGGAGTAGGGTATACCTGTGGCTGGTTCTGCCTTGCCTATATCCATTCCGTGCAATGTCATGTTTGCAACCTTACCAATTTTTTGTCCATTATTGTTTTCCTGACCAAAACAGATGAACCCACACAAACTGTAGTGTTTGGCCTGCTCCCGGAGCAGGACGTCAAGTTGTTTACATTTATAAATATTTTGATAGGCCAGGCTTACTTGTCATGCAGTTTTAACACTGGGGAACAAAACCATTAGTGCTAATGCATGACATGGTGACTTAGAGACAAGTATCTGCCAGTTGCTGTTTTGCCTGTCAGATCTCGCAATGGCTTTTTTTTTCAAAATAATTATTTTCTTTTCGCATTAAACCATTCTTACTATATAATCATTTTGTGATCTACCTGGCAGAACACTTTAATGATGAATTATCCTTCATTGAAATTAACACGTTGACACTTTCTCTCTCACAGGACAAGATTATTTTGTTTTGAAACATATTATAGGGCACTAAACACTGTACACTTAGCACACTCCTGTCTGTTAACTGTCAATTTGCTGACAAGGAACTCTGATTTGTTAAATAATCAAGAAATGACAGAAGTACCACTTTTTTCACTCTACTTACTAGTGCTGGGTCAATTATACAATTAATCGACTCATTGATTGTTTGGTTGGGAAAATCTGGATAACTGATTCAGAAATTATCTAGTCGATTTAATAAAATATGTTCACTTTTCAAGAAATAAACCAATCAAGTTTGTTATGACCTTTTCATGAGCTAGTAGTTTTGTTTTGCATAAGTAAACCATCAAAGCTTTGCCTCTTTGTATGAAAAAGTTCTAAAAAATACATTTACAGGAAGCCTGGCTCTAAACTTGGTGAGGGCTTTACAACAGTGTCACCGATAATGATAAACCCCGGATTTTTAAAATGTCGGTAATGATAACCGTGGCCTCACTGATAAACCCATGAAGTAGTCCCCCTCTTATAAGCCCCCCCCTCCCCCCGAAGAGAGGCCACCCCCTCTACAAAGGCCACTTCTCCATGCAGAAAGCATGGCATTTTCATTGTAAATTACCCTCAAGAGAGCCCACCCCTCCTATAAGGCCACTTTTCCAGTGAATTTGGGGTGGCCTTATAAGAGAGGGACCACTGTATAGGAATTAATTGGTCATGCTGTAGTAGCTCCTTCACCCTAATAAAGACAAATTTTAATTAAATACTAATGCATGTTACAGTCTGTCTGCATTTTCTAACTCTTTTGGTGTCACTACACCAGATCAATGGGAACTTCATGCATTATTAGCTGACATTTGTGCAAGTATCTAAAACAAACGTGTGGTTGCTGTGAAGAAATGATAAGGTATTTTGACATTCTTTTCATGAACGAACTTTTAGTTCCATTAATGCCTGGGCAACCATACGATAGTTTGGCTGCAAGGTCCGCTGGGTGGAAACAATTGATTCAAATATCTATCTGACACACACACAAAAAAGATGATCAATTTCAAATTTTTAGGCTAATTCACAGCCCTACCACTTACACATGACGAGGTTTTTGCGCCATTTTCAACCTTGCCTCAAGGTCAAGTTTAGGCACACAATCATTTTTCATAAGCTGGTCATCTTCCCTGAATTTCTCTTCTTGTGACCCCCAGAAAAAATTCTAAATGGAAACACTATCTATGAGAAAAGTAACAAATTATGACTGCAAAAAGCTTACGAAAAGTCATTCACCAAAGTTTAATAACATACACAATGCTTAACATATTTAGAATATTTCATTTGGTTTTTAAAAAAAAGCGTTATTTTTGGATGGCTAGGTAACATAAATGGTACAAATGCTCTCATCATAGCCAAGGCATAGTTTCGCTGCCTTGCAAATGATGGGACCAGAGCAGGTCTGCATGTCATTTACTGTACCTCCTACTGTATGTTGACTATTATTACATGTAGTAGAGCTTTCTTCTTTTCTCCTTTTTCCAATCTCGCCACATAGACCACTTGACACATGTATCTTTTCCTCGGAACAGCAACTGCTCCTGTGAGAGACCACTCCAATGACAGACCACCTGCCTTTTCAGACCAGACTTATCAGTCCCCTAGTGCCATTATCCTTTCTATGCATATCATGTGACCTCCACAGGCAGGTCACCTGTTGGAGGTGTCAGCCTTGGACTTACCACCGAGAGAGTCTCTCAAACAAGAGACCACTGTACATCTATCACCCTCCTGAATATTATTAATTACCCACAGGCTGATTGGATAATACAGCAACCATCTATAACAAAGTGAACTGGTAATAAAGAAGGCCTGAATAGACACCAAGCGAAATACCAGTTTCCCAGGAACTGCACAACCTTAACCATCCCAGATATTCTTTCACTGGATTGGTAACATGTACTTTATGTCAATAAATATTTGTAGTTAATTGTCATTTAAACAATCATCGGCCCTTCTTGAAATGACTGTGTTTTAGTTTGGTGATCACTAGCTTTCTGCCCCAGGGTTTGCTAGCATGCCACAAGGGCCAAAGCATGGGCCCAGTTAAAGATGTTTGGTCCCACTAAAGAGTAGTTGCATCAGCGCTTGGACTATGGTTCCACAACTTACAAAATTTCACCAAGTTTTCGATATTTTCTTCTGCAAACTGCGGATGGGTCTTTCTAACCTTAGTGTGGCAGTTGTTCAGGCCACGTTTGGTCCCACTAAAGAGAGGTCGCATCAGCACTTGGACTATGGTTCCACAACTTACAAAATTCCACGAAGTTTTCCATCTTTTCTTCTGCAAACTGCAGGTGGGTCTTTCTAACCTTAGTGTGGCCATTGTTAGACCAGAATGCCATGCCGCACAAGCAAACACGCAGGAGTCTGTGAGGCTGGGCGAACAGCCAGAAGGAACGAGATCAAAGACATGCCTGTTTTTTAAGTGCTAATACACAAACCGCAATGGGATTAGCACTGCTACAGTCTCATAGGTCCTATTGCCACCCCAGTGCCTGTATATGTAACAAGAATTGTGGACTTGTTTTGTGTGTATCACACCAATGCACAGCTGGGGGCTCAGCATCAGGTTGAGAATATCACCAAAATACAAAATAAAACTAGGAAAGATGATTTGCTGCATAGCAAATCAGTGTGTGTGTCTTCAAAGCATATTGGCATGGCAATGTACAACAGTTCCATAACACAGGAGTAAAAGTTGGAATGGCATCACTATCTATTTTAGCTTTGAAGTTATTCAAGATTTAAAATTTCTAATGATGCTATTTAGCATAATTTAAATCGCTACAACTTTTATTTTTAATTCATTAGGTGGGCAATGGTCAACAACTCCCTAGTAGATGTTGAAATGACATCTCTATCGATTATAGTGTTGAAGATATTCAACATTGAAAATTTTGAATACTGCTAATTAGCATAATTTAAATTGCTACAACTTTTTTCAGATTCATTACATGTGCAATGGTCAACAACCCCCTAGTAGAAGTTGAAATGACATCTCTATCTATAATAGTTTTGAAGATATTCAAGTTTTGAAATTTTAAATGCTGCTAATTAGCATAATTTAAATTGCTACAACTTTTGTTTTAAATTCATTAGATGCGCACTGGTCAATAACCCCCTAGTAGAAGTTGGAATGACATCTCTATCTATTATACTTTTGAAGATATCCAAGATTTAAAATTTCAAATGCCCTTAATTTGCATAATTTTAAACATCTTCATTCTTCTATATAAAACGGTTAAACTTCTTGTATGGAGGTACAATCATGCCAAGTTTGGAGTTTCTATGTATAATAGTGTCCGAGAAAAGTGTCGGACAAATTTGCTGGTAAAGAAGAAAGAAAGAAAGAAAGAAAGAACTCAAGAACTCGAGGAAAAACAGAAAAGTGTGTGTTGACACACACACTTTAACAAGTAACAGACGCAGGAAGTCAAAGTAGTGCCTTTATTTTCAGTGCATATTTTGTATCTCATGCAATCATTATTATGAATTATTTCAGATCAGTTATATCATAAAGTTAAATATTTGGGTACCATGTGTCACATTATTTCATTTTCCTATGGCACATCTCTGCACAACTCACTGAACTCAGTCATCACAATGAGCCTAATGACCGCTTCACTGTATCCACTTCCATTACATCGCAGGCAGGTTAATCCCTGTGATGTCTCTAGATCTATACTCAATGGAACCAAGGCACACACAGAGATTGCTCTGTTCAGCAGGCAAACCTGATTTTAATGAATGGATTGCATATGGATATTTTGAAACAAGTTCACCAGAAAATACTGCCTACCAGATTTGTGAGGGATTTTTTTTTTGGGGGGGGGGGGGGTGCTATACTTGAACAAACTTTAAAAATTCTTTAAAAAAAAAAGAAAAGAAAAGGAAATAAAATAAAAAAAAAACAAAAACAAAAAACAAAAAAGAAAAAGAACAAGAGGCCCACAGGCCCAATGCTCTGCTGGCACCATGACTATATTACACCTACATCTTCATCTCAAAGTTGTAAGTCCTCAAGTAGCTTCTCAACTTGACAAAATAGAAAAGTCATATATATAGGTGGCTTTTGACTTGTATGGTGTTATTGGAAGGTTAACATGTTTGTCATAAATTTTGTAAAATTAGCCTCATTTCTCAAGATAATGAATTCCATATTTCAACACACTGCTCGCACGATAATTGAAAAAGTCCTTTCCCTTCGACACAATATTACTGATGGTATATATGAGTATATAAAGCTTGTATGTTAATTTAGTGTCTGACTTATCCACCAGATGGCACTTTGCTCCACATGTAATAATAGCTGATTTGTGCAATCCCTGTGATGGATACTGTTGCGTGTGCCAAGACAACAAGGAGTGAGTCCTTTATGTGACCTTGGGACAGATGATCAAGATTACCCAGATTACGAAATATACAAAATCACATGGTATACATTTATATTGAATGTACATCTAGAACCATCAAAATCTCATTCTTTCTGATGATAATGAATTATACTTGTCTCAAAACACATTTCCTGATATTTTGCATTGACTTACAAGTGGTGCCACCAGTATCAGTTGGAAACTTTTTTAATGATTAAATTTATTTAAGTTTTACCCATTTATTTCAAGAGATACAACAATCAGGCATAAACGCATTGATTTTGCTTCCTTGGCTAACTCAGAAAATAAATTCTAACCACCACAGTAACAGTTCCAACAAGGAGGGTAGAGGGACAGGAGAGGCGACTCAGATTTTAAACAAAAGGAAGGTGTCAGTCTTCAAAGGAAACCCATTAAGTTCCTTTGTGCGGCCTCGTTAAGGCAAACTATTACTACTGTAATCTGATAAGCAATGAGCCCGATCATCTTTTCAAAACACAGCTTGCAAGGCATTCGTAGTGACTGGGATTGCGTCCCGTGAAGCATTCAGCTTTGACTGGCAAGTCCTCGTTTGCATGTTGTTGTTTCCCACTAGTTAGAAAAAGTATATACGTGTATAATAGAATTATTGATTGGACTGCGAAATACTGACACACCGTGTGAGTTTGCGAAGCAAGCGAGGACTGGATTATATCAGCGGCTTCAATCCGCAGCCGACAGACGGCACTACGTACCGGTTGAAAAATCATCTGGTCAGCCTACTATCAGTGGCAGCTAATGAGGCCAGGCCTCAGTTTGACTGCATGAGAGCAACCAGCGGGGACACAACTATTATTATTATATGTGCTTCCAGTTCGTCAGTTATTAAATTTGTCTTCTCCCAGTCCAGACAGTGTAAATGGAGCATATGACCTACATGTCAACGTAAACATCGCAGCATGGACGTGATGGCGAGTGATGGCGGCCGATCAGACGATAGAAGAAACAAACTTGTAAAAGTTGTAAAATTCGTTGCAGAAGCCATAGGTCGCCCTTCTGTTTCAACCAAGCAATTAGACATTATAGATTATCTTGGGAAAGGAAAAGATGTATTTGTAAGTTTACCAACTGGTACTGGAAAGTCATTGACATATATTGCTGCTCCATTTACACATGTTCGTTATACCGAAGCTTGGGTGAAAATTAGCTACAAAAGAGACTAAACTCATCAAAATCTGTCAAAATTGCATTTCTGCTTTGTCTTCCCCTAAGTTTGTACATTGAATGGTATATTCTACCGATACATTACGCTTTTTTCTGCTCAAAGTGACAGGTTTTGTATCCTTATGCAAAAAAATGCATCGACAACAAGTTGAAACACATGCTTGAAATCCATGCACATGGAGCGGAAAGTTTTAAAAAAAAAATGGGAATTCGTGTGCTATTTCTGGTAGGTATGAATGGGGTCCTACTTCCACAAAGTAACCAATTTTCACTACACATCAGTCATGGACAGTCGTATCATAATTATCAGTGAATTCAGGATCAGATCAGATCCTGGCAAGGGGTGGAATTTCAGAAAAACGCTGAAATAAATTTCAAGAAAAAAAATACCTTGTTCGAAGGAAAGCCCCATTTCTTTCTTTCAAAAAATGTTCCTGAATGCATAATCACGGCAACAAAGCCCAATTTCTTTCTTCCATTCTCTACGTCTGTGTAAATATGAATAAAACTTTAAGCCTTAGCATTCTGCTAGTATTTGCAAGCATACACAATGTGCCACTGGCAGACAGGCTGGGCAATTGTTTACTCATTTGCACAACAAGCTACATGCAGGATTGAAAGTGTGAGGGCTTTATTTTTATCCAGTATCACAGAAAGTGACCACCAGAAAGTTTATCCCAAATTACATGATTAATATTCCTGTGCAGTTTCCAGGTCAGTTTTCCCAAATTTTTGGGGCCATTGGAGGTGTAAAGTGTCTGGTCTTTAGTGTGGTTACAGTTTTTCGAAACCACATAGGTGGCAGAATACAAGCATCTGCATGATCATGGGCATGATTTACTGCAACATGCCATATTTTTTTCTGTCATGCATCATGAATTTTACTCCTATCATGTTCTGTTACAGATTTGTTCCATTTGAACATTTAAATGAAACTACAACTATAAAATTTAGTTGACTGCTCCAATATTAATGTGTCATGCCAACATGTGGCGATCACCCGGAATGATAACACATCATCGTGTTCGCAGAGGCTTTGTTACTGTGCAGTGACGAATCTACGTTTTCTTTTTTTTTTTGCTTTCCATCACAACTTTTCACTCTTGTCTTATTCTGTGTTCAAAATTTGTTCAATTCAAGTCTTTCAGTGAAACTACAACGTAAAAAAAAAAAAAAAAAAATGTAGGTCCTAGATCCAATAATTTGTAAGTGCATTTGTCGTGTTCATCCACTGAATTGGGGACATGTTGGGAGCACATGGAATTTGATGCATTTGATTGGATGGCGCGTGTCATGTGATTAAATTTACCAATGACAGGCCTTGAGAAACATTGGGGCCACAAACGGGCAAAGTTATTACATTAGTTTCTGCGTAAATTTCAGACTTTATCATTCAAACTGCGTCAAAAACAGGTGGTTGTTCGATTCTTGACCACGTGACATGGAAATACTCATTCTAAACACAAGATGGAAATAACCAGTCACAAGTATTGAAGTTTGTCTGGAATAAAATGTACAAGCTCGCAGGTAAAATAGACAATACAGGTGAACGGTGAGTTGATAAATGTTGGTTTGCAGCGTGGGCGAATACACTCGCAAACCATGGCAAATGATGTTCAGATTACTGTAAATTGCTTTAATTTCCCTGTATTCTTATTTTCGCTTATTTCGCTGATGGCACAAAACCGTGAAAACAAAAACACAGTGAAATAGTATTTTAACACTGTTTGAATGGGAATTATGTCCAAAACAGTGAAATTGAAACTACAGTGAAATGTCAAAAATACAAAAACCGTGAAAATTTATACACGCGAAAATAAAGCAATTTACAGTATGTTCAAATGTATTCGCTTACAGCATGCTGCTGGACTTAACAAATATCACATCCACTGATTCATTCAAATAATTTAAGTTGAAATATGTTCCTCAGATTTCAAAACTGGTAATATATAATTTGCGTCAGTATGTGCGAAATTAATAGCCCAAAGTGGGCTGACCGTGTATTATACACATGCACCGGTAAATTGTCACTCCCCCCTCTCTGCTTATCAGATTGCTATCAAATAATCCCATTACCACAAACATGATGGACCTGGCAAAAAAGCCAGAGTGGACTCTCCTTTCCCTCTACCCTCCTTGGTTGTAAGAACACTGTCAGCCAAGGTGCTTGGCACAGGCCCAGGCAATACTCCCATCAACCAGTGTAGGGTGCCAAGTTGCAAATCAATCTGGGATGAATAATTAAGAGCTATTGGCGTCTAGTATTGACCACATGACAGATTAACTTGATAACATGTTAAACTAACTTTTCTGGATATGTGCCTCCTATAAACTTTTTCCTCTGAATTACAAAGTAGAGTTTACAACCCTGGGATTCTCCTTTTAAAAAAAATGTAAAAATTCCAAGCCAGTGCCACATGTGAATTGCTGTCACCGTTCAAAAGCTTAACTTGAATAAAGTCTAAAATTCATACCAAGAGAATTGTTCAGTCCCTCTTATCATGGTTTTAGACAATTTGACAGTGCCAAGAAGTTCGGCATCTGATAACGAGAAATTGATAAAACTGCAATGTAATGACACATACTTATGTCACACTAACTGTTGAATTTTTCAGGAAATTGATCAATCCCATTTTGCTGTTCTTGTCTTCCACAAATTAACCCTTAAAGCACTGGATTAAGATTCAGTCAACAGCTTTCCTCGGGGCACTTTGCACTCCGAGGAAAGCTGTTGACTAAGACTACTTTTTGCTTCAGACAAGGCTTTGCTAGTATTTGAATGAAAGGTATCTTCATGAGGAATTTGAATCTCTTAACCATTGTTTAACAGTAATGAGAAAATAACTATAGGTGTGATTAGCACTTTAAGGGATAACCAGAAAACTTTCTTGAAAGATCAAGGTCACTCAGGAAGTGTTTCAGTGGTTGTTCAAGTCACACCATAAGACACTTTATATATGCAAGAAGCTGCCTACATACATTTATATACATTTTATCTTTATATGTTCCAGGCATTAAATCTCCAGGCAGGTGCTTCCAGTTACCTAACCATCCAACATGTTAAAGCCATGAACAAGTTGACAGTGTACAAATGCAGTGTTTTTCTATTACATATAGGCTCCCTAAGCTTTAAAACTTTCATACATCTGTAGTCTTTGTTTATTATAGTTGAGTTGAGTTTATTTTATTCAGCACCAAAGTTACATAAAATATAAAACACACAAACTATTACAATGATAGAAAGATGCTGGGATAGTTCACTTTGAAGCCTTATTTCCAGTGAGGTCCTTTAATGAAATATATAGATGAATTATAATCTATACAATAAATTATAAACATTAAACCATTTTATAAAATAAAGATGTGAAACCATGTTATGCATGAGGTACCAGCCTGAACTGATATGTGTTTGACATGTGCCCTGTCGGGTACACGCATGACAAGACTGTTCATATGTCTTATCAGATGTACACATCTGATCAGGCATGTGCCATCAGATTTTTTTTCTTTCTTGGATGAAGTTATAATCACTGGATGCATGTTTTACTTCAGCTGAAATTTCACCGTGACATGTATGGACACAGGGAATTGCATGATACTGCACTTGAAACGTTCACAAATAAAAACTAATTGAAAGTGAACTTCAAACAAAAATTTACATGGTTTGATAATCGAAATACCATTTATCAAAAGCACGAAAATGTGTCAGTTTTGGTCAAGAATTCCCGACCCATCCTCTCACTGAGATCAATTACTCTAGCAAAATTTAAAAAAAAAATAAAAGATTTTTTTTCTGAAACTGTGACATTAATGTACATGAAAAGCAGACATAATATCACACATGTACACGCAGAAGACCTAATAATGCAAGATCTTAATGTTAAGATCATTTAAATGTTATTGAGTCATGAATGTATTGATTTTTCTCACAAACACACACACATACACAAATATACAATATATGTACAATTGAAATCATTTCTTGGAACACCATGCATGGTCTGCACCCAGAGTGTGTCAAAAATGCTTGTCGAGTCAATCCCTAGGGGTTAATGTTGCTCCAATTTTTGCATCAATTCTACTGAACTCCAACCATTTTTTGGCCCTATCTGATGTGTGATATCCTTTGCTATGGGAGACAGGTGTAGTACACGGTCATCCACAATAATCATGGACACGGCTTCCACCAGAGAATAAAATGGGTAAAACTTTGTACCCTAAAATCTACTTGGGGTTTGCTTGTGTACCTTACAACCATTGATACCGCTGGAGTGCATCAAATTAAAATTTACATTGAGGCAGCGTGCACTGATCCACATTTCAACACTTCCAAGCAAAGTTTCTTCCAATTTAATTTTCAATCTTTGCATACCCTACAATTTTTTTCTGGCAAATTGCCTGATTTTATGGAGCAGAATATCACTGTCCCTAATAGAACAAAAATGTTGGCATTATTTTAGGCATTGGCTGGGTGCAACATAGAGCCAGACTTCTGTAGTCGGAAACACCTGAGTATGAAGGACTTCTACTTGTCAAGATGGGGGTGCAAGCGAGTACTGTAAATTGCTTTTATGTCTCTGTATTTTCATTTCCCCTTTCTTCGTTGATGGAGATAGTGAAATCAAAAATTCAATTAAAAGGCAATCAGACAGTGGTGGATCCATGCCCCACTCTCCTCATTTATAACCTTGCTAAGCACAGGTTTCATTTTGGAATGACTGTACTCAATAAAAATAGGCTATCATAATGACACAGATACTTGACCTAGTGACCTAATTTTATGCATGGCACACTTTTGTGTCCAGATACACAGGTGTGTAAAGTTCCGCCAAAGGACAACAGAATTACAGCCTGAACATGAAGTGTAATGTAGTTTTATATGCATTTATCACTGTGACCCAGATACTTGACCTAGTGACCTACTTTCGGTACATGACACACCTTTAGGTCAAAACATATGTGTGTGCCAAGTTTCATGAAACTAAGTTATATAGTACAGGAAAAATAGCCGGGACATGATTTTGCAGCAATATGCCACTGCTGACCCAGATACTTGATCTTGTGACCTACTTTTGGTTTGTGACATACCCTTATGTAAAGATGTGCCTGTGTGTATAGCCTCATTAATCTACCTTGAAGGACACCAGAATTACAGCCCAGACATGAAGTGAAATGTAGTTTTACATGATTGTATCATCGTGACCCAGATACTTAACCTAGTTGCTTAGTTTTGTCTCATGACACACCTTTGGGTCAAGATTTATTTGACTGTGAGGTTTCATGAAATTAAGTTAAATAGTAAAGGAATAATAGCCCAGACACTACTTGATAAGAATATGTCACTGTGACCCAGGTACTTGACCTATTGATCTGTTTTGGGTTTACGTGTTAACGCATTTGTGTGTAAAGTTTTCTGAATCTAAGTTACACAGTTAAGGGATTAAAGCCCTGACAAGGTTTTACAAGAATTGTGTGAACCCGATACTTGACATATTGACCTATTTTGGTACATGACACACTTTTATGTCCAGATGCACCTGTGTGTAAAGGTTCATTCCTGTAAGTTCAAGGACAAGCAAATTATAGCCCAGACATGAATACTGGAGACCCAGATACTTGACCTAGTGTCCTACTTTTACTTCATGACACACCTTTACATGTAGGTCAAGATGTGTGTGTGTGTTAAGTTTCATGAAACTAAGTTACATGTTAATAGTCAAGGAATAACAGCCAGGACATGATCTCACAACGATATGTCACTTTGACCCAGATACCTACTTTTGGTTTATGACACACCCTGATGTGTAGATACACCTGTGTATATAAACATTAATTAATCTAACTTGGAAGACAACAAAGTTACAGTAGGGACATGAAGTGTAATACAGTTTTACATGATTGTATCACTGTGACCCAAATACTTGACTCATTGACCAACTTCTGTTTAATGACAAATCTTTAGGTCGTGATTCAGTGTGCACATGTCAAGTTGCATGAAACTAAGCTCATAAGATAAAGAATCATAGCCCAGACACGATTTTACAAGGATAGGTCATTGTGATCCAGGTACTTGACCTAGTGCCCTCTTTTTGGTACATAACACATCCTTATGTATAGATGCATCTGTCTGTAAAGTTTCATTAATCTAAGTTACATAGTGAAGGAATTATAGCCCGAACATGATTTTACAAGAATATGTTGCTGTGACCCAGATACTTGACCTAGTGACCTAATTTTGGTACATGACACACCTTTAGGTCAAATCATATCTGCATGTAAAGTTTCATGAAACTAAGTTAAATAATTAAGGAATTACAGCCTGGACATGATTCTACAACAATATGTCACTGTGACCCAGGAACTTGACCTAGCGACCTACTTTTGGTTAATGACACACCCTAATGTCTAGATTCACCTGTGTGTAAAGCTTCATTAATATAACTTGAAAGACAACAGAATTACAGCCCAGACATGAAGTGTAACATAGTTTTACATGATTGTATCACTGTGACCCAAATACTTGACCTAGTGACCTACTTTTGTTTCATGACACACCTTTAGGTCAAGATATATGATTGTGTGTGAAGTTTCATGAAACTAAGTCAGGGTTTTTGCCAGAGTGAAATTTTAGGGCTCTCAAATTTTCTTATTCTCAAGCAAAAGTACCCTTGAGATTTTCTAGGGTATGCTATTTTACCCTATGGCGGAAACCCTGTAACTTAGATAATAAAGGAATTATAGCCCGGACATAGTTTTATAAGGATATGTCACTGTTACCCAGATATATTACGTAGTGACCTACTGTTGGTACATGACACACCCTTATGTGTAGATGCAACTGTACGTAAAGTTACATAGTAATTATAGTTGATCTGAGTTACATAGTAATTATTGCCCGGACACACTTTTACAAGAACATGTCACAGTGACTCAGATACTTGATCTAGTGACCTAATTTTGGTACATGACACACCCTTATGTCCACGTGCACTTGTGTGTAAAGTTTCATTAATCTACGCTGAAGGACGAGCGAATTAAAGCTCCGACAAGAAAAGCAGATGGACGGACCGACGCATGGACACACAGACACAAGGAAAAAGCAATAACTATATGCCCCTTCTCCGGTAGGATGGGAGCATAATGAAATATGCAAAATTAAAAAAACTGTAAAAATTTATATACTCGAAAATAAGTGCATTGTCGGTGCTGGGGGAACAAAACTCCAAGGTTGAAACCTAAAATTTCACATGTGATACAATGCATTATATCAGCTTCATGATCTCAGATCTATAGAGGCTCACAATGACAAAATAACCAAGCTCAGTATCCTTTAGAATCAGTTAAGTGTGTGTAATTAACTCGTCAACAGTTGCATGTGGATCAATTGGAGTGACTACATTAAGGTCTGAATTATAGATGTTGCCAGTTCCCTCAGGGTACATGGATGAAAGTAATGTACCTGCGCCCATAAAATGTTGACTGTGTATATGTTTATTACACCCAAGCCTCATCTTTTCATGCAGAATAGGAGATTTTGTTTTCCCTCTCACATGCATGCGTGTATGTGTAAGAGAGAGACAGAGAAAATTTGGGATACTATTCACTAATGTCCAAAAAGCATATTATGTGATGAATAATTGGCAAGTGCCAAAGAGGCGAATGTGCCAGTTTACGATATTATAAGAGTCCCAGAGATTTTCAAGCTGGTCCCCCGATAGAAAAAAATTGGACCTTTATCATGTTTATTATATAGTCCCCATGGGCGTGCAAATGACAGCAGTTTTGCAGATGCTCTAGTTCCAGTACTTGATACAAACACTCCAGCACCTGTTGCAAGCGTTGTTATTGTTTGATCTGATATTAAGGACTACTGATGAAAAACCTATCAAGTTGGCCATTTGTTTAATTTGTTTTTTAAAAAAAGGATAGAAATGGAAAATATAAGCCACACATTTCAGATCACAGAAATTTATTTTGTTTTTTTTCCTTTGTGTCCTAAAATGGTACGGCTCTTGTGTGTCCGATTACCCATCAAGCATCTAATTTACCCCCATTAATGGAAGGGCGGACTTTTCCTGCTATCCATACCTGTACATTCTATGAGAGACAATTTGGTCTTCCTGATGGGCAGTCTTTCAAGACAAAGCAATGTGCATTTAACTCCAAAGCCATTATAATTACCAGCAACTTGATCATGAAAGGGATAAGCTTGTATACAGTCATCTATGTCTTTAAAAAAAAAAAACCCCAAAAAATCCCCCCAAACCCACTCCAATGTGACAATCTGTCTTGAAATACCATCTTTTCATAGCAATTTGTTTGATACCATTCACCTTACTTAAACTACCTGTGAAAGACTTCTGTCTTGAGAGACCACAACTTGGTCATCCTTAGGGATGGTTTTTCAAGACAGGTTTCACTGCATTTATTGTAGTGCGACCTTATCATTGGCTTGAAAGGCCTTGATTGCATAAGTATTTAAGCCACCAAAGGCATTCTGAGCCAGCAGTCCCCTGAAGTACTGTGAACCGCTTTATTTTTGCATGTTTAAATTTTCATGGTTTTTGTATAAATTTTTGACATTTCAGTGTGGTCTTAATTTCACTATTTTGGACATAATTCCTACTCAAAAGATGCTAAAATACTATCACTGCATTTTCTTTTCACAGTTTTACGCCATCTGTGAATTAAGCAAAAATAACAACACAGTGAAACAAGTGGACAGTGATCCAAAGGATCTATGTCCCCCGCCACAATACACAGAAGAAAGCTATACAATGTATGCAGCATGTCAGGATGCACAAAAACTGATATGTTCTTAGGCCCTTTGACCTTGAAAATAGGTCAAGGTCAAAAGCAATAAATGGCGCACATGCCCTTGGTAGGATGCATCTCTGGTATAAATTTCATTATTCTATCTCTAAGGATTCTAGAAATATGCTGCCAGACACACGAAAATGGATATGTTCTTGGGCCCTGTTTTCAAGGTCAAAAACAATGCACAGCGCACATGTATGCCCTTGGTATGATGCATCTCTGGTATAAATTTCATCATTCTATCCCTTAGGGTTCTAGAGATATGCTCCCGGACGGCCACGGTCCCTATCCCCACCAACTCGATGTCCTTGGGTGGCGGGGGACAATTACAGCAATTTACAGTACATGGATATTAACCCTGCCTCAGTTAAACAAGACAGACCACTGTAGTCACATAAAGCAGGTAACCTGGCAGTAAAAAGTTAAATAACACAGAAAAGATAGCACTGAGAACTTAATGAATGTGGTTTCAAAAGGCAAGTGGTCTCTCAAAGGAGGGATTTTGCATGTCTTCTAGCAACACACAACAACATATAGGTTGTATTTTCATGATGGAAACTTGCTTTGATCAGTACAATTTGTACTCATTAGTATTCACTAGTGCTGCTATGATAATGTAAATATAATTAATTGGTTAGTCGATCAGCAGGGCAAAGTTGATGATGCCAAATTCTGGTATCAATTTTAATTTTTATAGAAAGTTTTACAACACAGTGGGCACCACTGTGCGATTGAACCTACCTGCTGCCGGGTTCTGTCTGCCATTTAAACAAAGAATTTTTCAATTTTAACAAGCATTGCTGTCAGTCAAGATTAAACTGATGACAAAGACCAATAGGCCTATTGGTATTGCTTGCATCTGCAGCCATGTGCAGGAAAAGCTGTTAACATTGTCAATGATTGGCTCCATAAAACCATAGAATAAAGGCTTTAATTTAGAATCATATTATCACACAATTTATTTACACTTAGTTACATGGGTAATGGCAGATGCCACGTGGTCACCAAATACGAGGCATGCATATTAATTTCCTGCCAAAACTCCACACCCGGTTGTCTTAGTAACCATAGTCTGGCCTGTGAGATACGGCTGCTGCCTGTGTGGGGAAACGGGATATTACTAACATTTTGAAAAGAAAGTATACTTAGTACAAACAGATGGAAAGTTATTCTTGTTACCAATTTAGGAACCAGTAAATGAATATGACTTTGCTATTGGTACACTTAAATTCCCCTAAAGGTCACTAAGAAAGGGGTATCTAGCCCTGTCTGTGACAGTGATATGCCTGTGTGTACAAAGTGATTGACAGGTGTGAAACCTGTCCTTTGTGGCGGGAAATTAATATGCATGTCTCGTATTGGGCCAATACAACTGACCCCTCTGGGGACCAATTGGGGTGAAGCACATGATTGTAAGAGCTGGTAGAATGTTTGGCACTTTTTTCGGATTGACCACCGAAAATTGAACGTGTGTGGAATACATGACAGTGTACGACAATTCATTTCATGTGCTACTGGCAATGTTAGTATGTACAACTGCTGTTTGCTGATGCCCAAAGTTAATACACTGACATATAATGAATGTTTAGTTTTAATCTGGATGATGATCATGATCTAATTATGTACACTACATCCCTAATTCAAACATTTTTAGCTTGATTTGTGCAAATTGGTGACGCCCTGAGTGTAAGGCAATGGCACAACTAAAATGACGGATCGGGTTGTTGTTAACTGTTACATTGTCCATATTTTTCCCTAGGACTACAGAACCTGGATGTGGATTGTAATGTTGAAAATATTCTGTGCTGAAATAATTGAAACAACTATCGATAAGAACTTGAAAAAAAACCTTCCTGTTATCAATTATGTAGGGCAATGACTTTCCGCGATCGCAGAAAATGGACAGAATTCACAGAAATGAGTACCTCAAATGGAAAAACTGAATTTTAACAGAAGCCAGCACTTTTATTGAAATTGTTTATTTAGATAGATATATTTCTACATATTTAACCCCTAGCAAACCGCTGTAGGGAACACCTGACATGTATTTGAACATTGTTTGCCACTGTTGTCGATTCTAGCCATGTGCAACACAAGCCAACCTTTTTTTGTTTATTTACCTGTAAGTGTGTTTATTTTATTGAAGACAAACCTCAATACTTGCAGATGGCTATTTCAATTTTGAAGTAAAAAAAACAACCTTCATCAGCTTTCTGCTGGCCCGTTCTTACCACATGGATAAAAATCAAACAACTGCTTGCTTTTCGTGACATTCTGAATGATACATTAACAACTGCAAAATTTGCCCAAAAACTTAATAACTTTGTACCTGTGCTGTCACGATGTTCTGCAATGTCTGCCATTATGTTTCATACTGAGCTAGAATCCTGAAATTTTTGTTTTTTTTTTATGTAACATGCTCTCTTATTGGCTAAGAAAAAAAATCTTCCTAGGGTATGCCTCCAAAAATAGCCCAGAATGGGAAAGGAGACATCATTTTACCTCATTATAAATGCACTTAGGAGTTTCTAGGCTCCTAATTGGGTAGACTTGATCACATGCCACTCAGCGTCTAATAAAACTCACACCCCATCCATGTGCATATCTCATGTCTGCAATATTCGGAAGGTGAATAAGTTGTATTCACGCAAAGATTATTGGACCAAGATGCTAAACTTTCACATTATATTTTCACAAAAAGACTTTGATCCAACAAATCTAGACACAGATTAAAGCAGGAGTGAAAATTCCTTACAGAAGGCAAGGAAAATACACAGATTAGTCACTGCACAGTGAAGAAGCAAAGATTTGCGCAAACGTGAACAATATTGTTCATCACTGTCTCCCATGCATGATCCAGCCTCATGTCTTTATTGATGTCCAAGGCATTGACATTCATTGTGATTTTATTATCACAACAAACTATCAAATGTGAAATGGAAATTGAAAAAGAAGCTGCAATATGCTGAAACTGAAAGTGGAAAATTTTGAAACAGAAAATCATTGGCCCTTATTATGAAGAATAAAAATGATTCCAGCACTACTATTCATAAACATGTGAGGTTTTTAGTAAATTTATAAATCTTACTGAAATACCATCCCTACATATGACCAACTTGTGGTCTCTAATACAGGTGGTCTGTCAAAAACAGGTATTACTAACAGAAAATCATTGAGCAAAATGTACTCAGAAGAGGGTCTTTCAAAACAGATAGTATCTCACTGAAATACAGTCTTTCAAGATACAAACCAATTCACATACATCAAGTCTGTACTTAATGAAACCAGCAACACTAAATGAGGCTGTTTTATCACATCAAACTATGAGTTATTAAACCTCTCAGAGTCACCTGATCTGAAATATGATTACAATGTACTAAATGGTGGAGCTCTCACGGAGTCTATAAAAGTACAAGATTTTCCATTATATAAACATCATTGTGGCATTCAATCGGTGTAACAATTGGATAAGAACTGACTTACTAATTATAGAATTCCCCACTGAGTCTCTGTACGGGTACTACTGAAATATTGATCTCCCTGCTAATTTGAACTCGGACTTCTCTGCATTCCTATTTGGAGAATTAAATTACATGTACGTGAACACAAAGCCAAAAAAAAAAAAAAAAAGGATGTCTTGTTTCCAATTGCCAATTTACATACCAACTCTGCCTTTACCCTCAGTACAATTTTTAAACTCTGATCAGTATATCATGCGGATAATGTCACAAGAGTGACCCTTCATTTGCCAGCTGGATGGCTGACAGCAGCATGTAAAGAAGCAAACCCTGCATGTGTAGCTATGTACAGAAACACAGTTCACCTGACATGTATTAAATCAAGTCATGTCACAGCACTAACACAAGAATTCACTATTATGTCAGTGTCCGCAAAGAAAAAAAGTGAAAAAGCCTACTCATATGTTCTTGTTTTAATGGAACAAGTAAAAAGCATAGCATCACCTGGTCACTTACTTAATACAAGCCTTAAAAACATTCCTCTGGCACTGAAATAGCCAGTTGGGTTACAAGAAAGACTGTTCCAACATCTGTTCATGTTTAAAATTGCAATTTGATCATTTCATGTTTTCCAACACACATATTTCTTTTGATATATTTTCTGTTCTTCACTTCACCAGAGGGCTGATTTACAAATACACAAATGATGTGCTTTACAATTGGACACAACATATGCACAAAATATCAACCACGTACATATATAAATGTACATGTAACTGTAAACATAAAATATTCAAGACTGTTCTGCATAATTTTCAAAATCATCCCCTCTTCATAAAAAGACATGTCTTCATGTCTGGAGCTACATGTATAATCATAGCAAGTTTGGAGTTTCCAATTTTATGTAATAATATCTGACATAATTGCTGGCAAAGAAAGAAAGACAGAAGGAAGGAAGAAATAAAGAAACCCAACAAAAACAATGTCTGTGTTGGAACAAAGACATAGTGAAAACAAAGTAAACTAGAACGGAATGATTTTCCAACAGAAAATCAAATGTCTCCCGGTGGAACACTTACGTCTCTGAATAAGCTCCAGGTGATAACAAATTACAAATGACGAAGTTTGCTTGAAAATTACAATCCTATTTTAGCTCTCACCTAGATACATTACTCTAGCAATTTTCATCAAGTTTTTCCAGACTTATTGCAGAGAAACCAATTTCACATAAGTGACCCTGTGACCTTGAAAATTAGGTCAAGGTCACCCAAATACAATCACAACCTTGGTCTTACCTTGATAGATAATCCTACCACGTTTCATCAAATTCCATTAAGTTCTTCAAGACTTATCCAACGGAAACCAATTTCACATAAGTGACCCTGTGAGCTTGAGAATTTGCTCAAGGTCATCCAAATACAATCCCAACCTAGGTCTTGCCTAGATACATAATCCTACCACGTTTCATCAAATTCCATCAAGTTCTTCAAGACTTATCGCACGGAAACCAAGTGTTGAAGAACCTGAACAAGAAGAAGAAGAAGAAGAAGAAGAAGAAGCGGAAGAAACGGGCACTAAAACAATATGTCCCCCGGCTTCCACCGGGAGACATAAATATACCAATATTTATGACAAAGTAGCCAGGTGTCAACATTGCAAAAGGAAGCTCTGTGGTTGCCAGAAAAGATTTCTGCAAAGATGCTGGGGTTTACCCAGGTAATGTATATTTGAACACAGGTGAAGAACAAACGGTTTTTGTTTGCCGACTGGGCAGTCAAAACGGAAACTTTACGTTGAATTTGAGACACAATTAATAAAAAAAAATAACGAATAAAAGGGCAGGGCGCGATTTAAATGGGCAGGGTGAACATTTATGAAGCCAGGGCGGGATTTAGAAGGGCAGGGCGCGGCGCCCCTGTGTTATTGCCAAGCGAGAACACTGAAACCAACAAACTTGTGACTGATCAAGTATACAGGAAGCTCACATAATTACGTCGCTATATATGGTAATGTAATAAAAATATATGTATTATGTAAAATGTCTTTTTTTTGAGGTACAGTGGAACCTGTTTTGAGAGAACACTGTGATGAAATACCATCTGCCTTTTAAGACCATATTTTCAAAGTGAAGACAACATTCAAACCCCAACTGCCCAGGGCAAGTTAACAAATGATTAACACATGTCAAACTGTTGGTCACTACACCACAGCCATATCATGGTACCAGGGATACTGCAGTCCAAATGTGACTCGAATAGGTTTGAGCAACGGTATGACTCATCAAGTTCATCAAATACAACCAATTTAATAGAATGGACAGAAACAACACAATGATAAATTTCCTATGTACTGACCACAAAAGTACCCAAAACACATCAGAAGTACCATTTTCATAACGATACTGAATGTCAAACTTGCCTCCTCATATCAGTGCATAACACTCATATGAAGTAATCTATTGCATATCTATCCCTGACATGAGACAGGTGATAACCTGAAAAGGACAACAGTGGTTGAAATTGATCCTCTCAGCTTTGAACCAGAATCTTCATAACTGCAGACAATTAATATGGCTATGTAAATGTTGAGCACCCCCTACCTTTTGAAAGGTCAGTTGAGTTTTAATGCTCAACTGAATTGAGGTCAGACCCTTAATGCAACAGTCAACCCACCACCAATATAAAGTCCATTTAAAGTTTCTTGTTTACTATCATTTTTTCTTACGTTTGGGGGAGCAAGGGGGCATTTTATTTTATTTTAGTCATAAAACATTCAAATATAGGTCAGGGATATGTCACCAATATCTAATAAAATGAAGCTCTTTTCAATAATTCTATTAAATATAATAAATATTGGTATTCTTTCCTGTTCATGTTTCTCAGCACTAATACACATTTGGTAAAGGCATGGACAAGTACACACAAACCCAATAAAAGCTGATCTAAAGGAATAAATATTGCATTTTAATGACTTTGGGCACTCTCCAATTGGATATTAATTTTAAACAGTTACACATACCACTAGGTATTGAAAACCGTAAATTGCTACCATTTTGCTGTACTCTTATTTTTGGTAATTTTGCTGATGGCACAAAACCATAAAAATAAAAACACTGAAAAAGTATGTATTGTTTGAATTGGAATTACATGTATGTCTAAAACAGTAAAATAAAAAGTACAGTAAAATGTCAAAGCTACAAAAACTGTAAAAATTCAGATGCTAAAATAAAGCAATTTACAGTGTCATGTCTTGTACAATTCATTTTGTACACCTACAGTGTCAAGAAAGCTTAAAACATCCAAAATGCTCTTTTGACCAAAAAAAACAATAACCCATTACGCCGATGCCAAGATTGACGAGTTTGCCCACATCTGCTCCCAGACAGGAAGGGGAAACTGGTAGAAACACCATGCGGTCAGGGACCACATTCTCTATCTACTCTATGCGAAATGCATGAAAGGAAAGTTGCATCACTATTATTTCCACTTCAAAGCCCAACAATCCGTCAGAAAACCTAACCCTTCAACAGCATATATATTAAAGTCATTTAATATTATATTTCTATGATGTTTGTGTGCTCTCTCTTGACTTACAGTCAATTTCCAAATGCTAGCAACACAGCGTTTAGATACAGAGACTCCAACCCTCCCGTTTTTTGTGGGAAATCTCCCATTTTTTGGCCCTTTTTTCTGAATTCTCCCGTTCTCCCACTTAGAATATGTTTTCTCCCGCCTGGATAAAAAAAAAATCATTAAAATACACCATTTTTACTCTTTTTTTTCTTCAAAATTTTCTCACCCCAGGAGAGGGCGCTGCCCTCCCAGACCCATCCCCAGCACAATCGCTGCGCTCCATCACATCTCCAGTTTCAATAGTACTCCAGGAGGGAGAATCTCCAGTTTGTATAAAGCTGTCAGAGGAGTCTCTGAAGATAGGAAACTCGACAGCTTGCACCTCTTAGCATCCCAGCATCCTGTGTGGTGGAAGTCACTTTCACACCAAATACACATGTGCAAGGCAATCTGTGAAAGGGGTTATTGAACACCCAAAGTGATCAAATGGCACTTTTGGCAACACACATACATGTATGCAAAATGTTATGATATAATGTACCACATGAGGCAAATGTTGTCATACTCTGAATAGACCCCTGAATTTATGGGCAAAACCATTGTGTCAAGCATCATGAATGATGTCATGTTTAAACTTAAGAAATGTTGCAGTGGAATTAATACAAAGCCACATATAATGACAAAAATGTACGATCAATTGATCAAACCTATTAGTACTTATGGCGCAGAAGTATGGGGTCTAGACAATTTTAAGGTAAAAATGGATAAAATGAGCCAAACCAGATGTGTTGAAGCAAAATATGAATCCCTCTCTGTAGAAAAATTGCATACCAGCTTTTGTAAATATGTCTTGGGAGTCCATCGAAAAACTGTGCTGTGTATGGCGAACTAGGAAGAAAACCCCTATATTTTGATATTATAAAAAGTGTTATAAAATACTGGATAAGGCTCATGGATTCCCCTCCTGATTCTTTACTGAATATAGCCTACCGAGAAAGTTTGTCATTGGCAGAACAAGGAGTACATTCATGGGCATATCACTTCAAAGAATTGTTAAAACACTACAACCTAGCCCATAAGATTGAAAAGGATGATGATAGTATCACAGTTGGCGATGTCATACTAAAATGGAAGATGAATTTTACCAAGTTTGGGACCAGAAAATAAGAAACAATAGTAAACTAGATGTGTTTAGGACAACACACAAAAATTTTGGTTATGATGAGTGCTTGAATACAATAAAAATCTTTAATTGGAGGAGAGCATTAACACAATTAAGACTTTCAGCACATAAACTGATGATTGAGAGAGGACTGTGTAAGAAAATTGATAGGTCAGAAAGAAAATGTATTGTGTGTAATAATGGAGAAATTGAAGACGAAATACACTTTATTCTAAAATGTGGGTACTATAGAGAATTGCGAGAGAAGCTTTTGGGACCATATATTGATAAGTACAAACATGGAAATGCTCAAGCAGGGACAGAAGCAATGTTTGTATATATACTTGGGAAAAGTGATATGAATACTCTAGGTAAATTTTGCTATGAAGCAAGTCAACTGAGACAGGAAAAGTTGGATGGTAAAAAATAGAAATAATGGTGCAAAGACTTGGCCCATTAGATATTAGCCATTAGTTAAAAGCAATAGGCTTATATTTATTTATATTATGTTGTTAGACCAAAGTATTCAATTAGTCCCGATTACATTTTCTTTCTTGTGGTGCTGTTTCACTTATTTTCAAACACGTTTATTTGTATGTGTGGTGCTGTTTTCTCTTTTTCCTTTTTTGATTTTTTTTTTTTTTTTTTTATTTTTAATTATTATTTTATTCTACGCAGCTGGATAGTAATACCTCGATGTAACTACCAGCTGTATGAATGTATGTTGCTATTGCCCACAGAGGGCGCTATTTGCAATAAATCAATTGAATTGAATTGAATGAATACAGTGAGCAATTGGAAGACTGCATATGAGAAGAGAATAATCTTTATTGCAATAATATCCGAACTGGGACAATGCGCACAAGGTAAATACAGGAAGTGTCCTCTTTAAGGCGAATTGTAAACTGACTATCACTTGTATCAGACTACAAAGACTTGTGAAAGAGCTGCCCTCTGATGGCATAATAAATAAAATGCAAGTGTTAAGTCCATGACCGCTGCTACATCAATCGAGTCCAATCAATTCAATTGTAACCATGACAAAAAAAAAAAAAAGCTACACAGTAATAAATAAAATGTACAATAATAAATAAAAAGTGTAAGTGTCAAGTCCATGATATATTATATACGCATGTATGCACTCAAGGTCCCGGTTTTCAGCTGTGTCACTGCGCGAGACCCTCACTCTGTTGTGCACTCAATTGTGAAAGGGGTATATCATGCTTTATTTCGTTTGAAACGACAGGGGCGGATCCCAAGTTCCGTCGGCTATTGCAACTTCACCTGTCTTGACAATTCTGTCTGACTTGAAGTTGAGCCCTGACTTAATATACCGGCTTCAGCCAGGCACAGGTCTGTCCCGAGGGATTACTTCTTAACATAACATTACCTTTCAAAATAAAATTACTTGCCAAGTCTGACAGGTGTGATCATTCTTAAGTTTCGGCTAGAACAACCTAAATTGAAGTAGTCATGATCAAACGCGATACTCACATGTTTCGCGAGCTGGGGCAGCCTGTTATCATGAGAGCCATAGCCTGAAGATGAGCCTGAGGTTCCACCGTGGCTGCCACTCTGCTCAGGTGAAGGTCTGCGGGAGTTGATCCTGGCCGCCTCAGGGCTGTAAAAATGCCCGCAGTGTGGACATATTGTCCTTCTAGTTCCAGGAGCCTGTGTTACAGTAACATCACATGTTGGACATGTTACTGTCGTAACTTTAGGCGTGGGACTTGCAGCCATGTAGGCAAGAAGAGCTCAGTATCCGTGCTTCACATGGCACACTCACATCTCACTGCCCGCCATACTTTACTATTAAAATAGTACCACATGGCAGGTCAATATATTCATACATTTGTTATTAGAAAAATGAAAGTTCGCATAGAACTTGATCTCTTCGATTCAATTTAACTCAACAATATCCAAAATATGCATCACAGTTACACTTTACATTTTACCAATCAGCCAACTGTATGTTGCTAAGGTACTACGAGGGAAGCGCGAAATGTTACTGTGTGATGTGACTGTGTTTACAACCCAGAGTGGCATCTAGCAGGCTTTTTGTGAACGAAAGCAGATTGCCAATAAATTTATTGAAAACGAGGCTGGCGAGCACATGTAGACACAAAATGGGAAAGCAAGGCCGTATTCACCGCAAGAACAAGGGTAAACGATGGAAAAAAGGACATAGCAGCAGCAGTAATCCTGAGACTAAGAAGTTCAGACAAGCTGCGAAAAACAGATTTTTCAATGACAGCAGCGGTAAGAAAGTACCTCATAAATACTCAATACACGTGTTGTTAAATACCCTATTATCGCCCTAGGAGAAGGTGGTGGTATGGCCAACAGAACCAGTACGTCTGCCCCAAAAGCATTAAACTCGCATAAAAACTAGCAAAAATGCTGTCCATTTGTCTGAAGTTTTACCAAATATGGACAAGGGCCACCCAAGGGCGTACACAACATTACAAATGACACCAAACACAGCAGGCAGTGACCAGTGTGACCTGGGAGTGGGAGTGGGTGCACGGTTGGCCGAGCTTCAACGCGCTCGTCTTTCACCTCTGCGGCCCGGGTTCGATTCACGGCCGGGGAAGCATGTGGAAAGAGTTCCTACCACTTTGACTGTGCACGGTGGTTTTCTCCGAGTCCTTCGGTTTCCTCCACCAAACATGTTGGTAGGAAGTATACGCCACGATCTGTGCCATGGAGAGTGATTAATATAGGCTTGGCCTGCTTCGCAATCCATGTAAAAGATATGGGTCTATACTCCATGGGAGTGGGAAGATAGATGAGACGCACAGGCCAAGGCCTGCCCTTGACTGAGGTAAAGGCCATGGAATGTAGACAGAGCGCACATGAAAAAACAAACATGCCAGAAGAGATCAAATTCATAGTTAACATGTAAACGGCTAGCACCGTAAAAAGCGAGCACAGCTTCAATCCTTGTAGTCCTGGCAGAAAATGGACTGACCCAGTGGTGACATCACAAGCCTGACCAGTGTGGTCCTTCCTTGGATCTGGGCAGATGACCAGACACTCTCTGTCTGAGAAGACTTAATTGTGCTCCTTGCCAAGTTACTGTACTGCATTATTGTGCTTTGCCTGTGCTTTCTCACTTCTGACACCAATGTTGTGGTCCAGCCGGGTATCGAACTTGGGACCTCTCGCACCCCGAGCCAACATTTTGCTATTAGGCTGAAAGTCTGGACGTAGTCCGGACATTGAGCACAAGGGCTCAACACTGCCTGGCCCTCACTACATCCTTGTGAAGTTGTGGAATATATATATATAAGGAGGAATAGAAGATGGTCCTCAACCTAGTGTGTTGAGACCGTCCGGTTCCAAGGTGTGAAACTTATAGATCCAATGTCGTTCTCTTTTTCGTCGGAAAGTGGTGGAAGATTCTAGGGATGGGTCCCTGTCGATAACTTCCAAGATTTGTGTGAACAGTATGTCGTCGGCCGAATGGCCGGCTTGTACCCAATGGTGAAATAGAGGACTCGGTTTTTTGAGTCGTATGTTTCTTTCGTGTTCGAGATATCGCTCACGAAAGGTCCTTTTGGTTTCTCCAATATATTGGAGTGAACATTTAAGGCATGTGAGGAGATAAATGACGTTACGGGACTGACAGTCTGTGTCCGTCGGTATTTTGATCTTTTGGCCTGTGTGTGAGATCGTAGCTGTGTTTTGTTTGCGAATCATGGAGCAAACAAAACAGTTCTCGCGCTGGCATGGATCGTGTGGGTTGGCTGGGACATGTCCCTCGCGGCCCTTGTTGGGCCGTGGGTATGTGAGTTTGGCTCTGACCAGAATATTTTTGAGGTTTGCGCATTTTCTGAAACCAAAGAGCGGCTTCTCGGTGAAGACCTCTCTGCAATCTCGGGAGAGTTGTAGAATGTCCCAATAGTGTAGGATCATTTGTTTGGTTTTCGGATTGCGCGGGTTGAACGTATGTATGAGCGGGATTTTATTGAATTGGCCTGTGGCGGGTGTAGGGATCATGATCTCGCTCCGATGTCGGAGGAGAGCTTTTTCTCTACTGGCCTTAAGTAGGTTCATCGGGTAGCCTCTTTTAAGAAAGTGTTGGACCATGCGGTCGAGATGTGAGTCTCTATCGTCGGGGTCGGAACAAATTCTAATTACCCTTAGAAATTGGCTGTAGGGGATGGAGCGTGTCACATGTTTGGGGTGGCAGGATGTGTAATGAAGGTAGCTATGTGTGTCTGTTGGTTTGCAATAGAGTGTGGTCGCAAGTTGACCGTTTGGTTTTCTAATGACAGTTGTATCAAGAAAGTGGACCTGTAAGTAAGAGTAATCGAGCGTGAACTTGATGGTTGGGTGTTGTGTGTTAAGCCATTCTTTCCATTCGAGAAGTGACTTTTCTCCCCGTGTCCAGACTCCGAAACAGTCGTCGATATATCGCCAGAAAACTTCTGGTTTAGTGTCGGACTTTTGGAGGAGTTTTTGTTCGAGGTAGGACATAAAAAGATTGGCAAAAGAGGGGGCCATGGCTGATCCCATTGCTGTGCCGCCTATCTGCAGGAAGTGTTTGCCGTTGAAGTCGAAATTATTTCTGTGTAGGACTTCTTTCATCATTCTAGCGATTGCGGTGGTTCGTAAGTTAGGGTTGGGGTCTTTGTTGAGGGCTAAGACCGTAGCGACAATCCCTTCTTGGTTAGGGATATTTGTATAAAGTGAAACTACATCTAGGGTGAAGATGATATACGGACCCCGGGGTGGGCTTTTATTGAAATCTTCTATTTTGTGTAGAAAGTCGCTAGTATCCCGAAGGTATGTGGGAATTTTGGGAACCAAAAATCTGATATGTGCATCGACGAATCTTGACAGTTTGTCTGTCGGGCCGTCAATGGCGCTCAGAATAGGTCTTCCTGGGACACCCTTTTTGTGGATTTTTGGTAATAAATAAAACTGTGGTGTTTTATATTCTGTGGAGGTGAGAAAGGTGTGTGCGACCACACTCTATTGCAAACCAACAGACACACATAGCTACCTTCATTACACATCCTGCCACCCCAAACATGTGACACGCTCCATCCCCTACAGCCAATTTCTAAGGGTAATTAGAATTTGTTCCGACCCCGACGATAGAGACTCACATCTCGACCGCATGGTCCAACACTTTCTTAAAAGAGGCTACCCGATGAACCTACTTAAGGCCAGTAGAGAAAAAGCTCTCCTCCGACATCGGAGCGAGATCATGATCCCTACACCCGCCACAGGCCAATTCAATAAAATCCCGCTCATACATACGTTCAACCCGCGCAATCCGAAAACCAAACAAATGATCCTACACTATTGGGACATTCTACAACTCTCCCGAGATTGCAGAGAGGTCTTCACCGAGAAGCCGCTCTTTGGTTTCAGAAAATGCGCAAACCTCAAAAATATTCTGGTCAGAGCCAAACTCACATACCCACGGCCCAACAAGGGCCGCGAGGGACATGTCCCAGCCAACCCACACGATCCATGCCAGCGCGAGAACTGTTTTGTTTGCTCCATGATTCGCAAACAAAACACAGCTACGATCTCACACACAGGCCAAAAGATCAAAATACCGACGGACACAGACTGTCAGTCCCGTAACGTCATTTATCTCCTCACATGCCTTAAATGTTCACTCCAATATATTGGAGAAACCAAAAGGACCTTTCGTGAGCGATATCTCGAACACGAAAGAAACATACGACTCAAAAAACCGAGTCCTCTATTTCACCATTGGGTACAAGCCGGCCATTCGGCCGACGACATACTGTTCACACAAATCTTGGAAGTTATCGACAGGGACCCATCCCTAGAATCTTCCACCACTTTCCGACGAAAAAGAGAACGACATTGGATCTATAAGTTTCACACCTTGGAACCGGACGGTCTCTACACACTAGGTTGAGGACCATCTTCTATTCCTCTTTAGTATTTATTACTGAGTCCACAACACTAGTGGTTTCCCCAGAGTGGGATCAATTTACCGCCACTAGGCCCACGTGACATTTAACACATGTCGGAACCCGAACGTCACCACCTGACGTCACAAAGTACACCCATGATATAAGACCAGCACACTACGTTGCTGGGCGCCAGACCATCAACTTACGCTATGGACAGCAGACACGCTTGTCAACATTGCGCACGTGGGTTCGCCCACAAAACCAGCCTCTATAGACATATCAGATCTGCACATCGAGGTATCACACTGTATAGCTGCGACGTTTGCAGCAGACCGTTTAAAAGGCTCGAGTATTACAGAAAACACGCTTTCCACTGTCATCCAGCCTATGATTTCCACGTAGAGGGGAACAGGCCACACCTCCACAGGGAAGACACCCCACCTAATATCAGGGCCAACCAACGACTTATTGATCTGCAAGAAGCAGAAGAGGTCTTGAGGGTCCACCACGGAGAGTCTTCCCCGATTATGTTACGCACTAGGGCCGCTATACAAGAAGCCGCTATCCAAGCAGGCCTGATACCAGCACCAATCTCGGCAAACAGTGAGGTGTATCGGGGTGAACTCAGTCCAGCCTCGTACACAGATATCCTAGCGATACGCACACCGGCGAGGTCAACACAAGTGTTCGACCATCAAACCGAGACAAGTCGCAAAATTCTAGCCGACATGGACTTTTTCAACACCCAACAAGAGCCCGACAGCCCCACAACATCAGACGATGATGACAACCTACTCACCTATCTAGAGATCATGAGGGCCCATCATACACCACAACCGCCCACCACCACAAAGGCACCACTGGCCACACCGGGCCCCTCCAATCACGGGAGCCCCACCAAGAGGACGTATCGGGTGCACAGAGAAGATGGCTTACCCATCCCAGAGGGCCTACGTCTCATCCCGGCGCACAGGGCCATCACCCCTACCTGGACCTGGGGCCCCATGTATAGAAGAAAACACCTCCTCACCCTCAACGGGGCCGCGACGAGACTGAGGATTCTCCTAAGACAAGGACCCATTCCGAGAAAGATCTTCCCACGCCCCTTCTCGGCCACTCAGCCACAACCACCAGTGTGACAGACTCTACCTTCATTTTTCCAGCACCTGATCCGTCTCGGCTACATTGTTTTTCTTTTACTTACCTTGTTCCTACCGGTTAATAAATTGATAGCCTCTCATTCTTGTCTCTTCTTCTTTCTTTCCTTTAGGTTCCGTCGTTTCTCTAATTACACCAATAATAATGACTCACACGCCAGTGACGTCATTAGTATACCACCTTGAAGACCAATCACTGACAAGCACGTCCCGAACGCCAGGGTATATAAAGGCTCACCAGCCCCCCCTGATTCAGTTGTTTTAGTCCTCTGACGAAGCAACACAACTTGCGAAAGCGCTCAGGACATAATCTCAGTAGTAGTTTTCGGCTCTCCGTTTAGTTCCAGTTGATATATATATATATGTATGGATACACACATCTGCAATTATAGACTTTTGAATGAGTGATGCAGTCCATCCGAACATAACTGATCAATGCCTCTCAGAATCAACCTCAAATTCAAGACCATAAGTTTTTGGTAGGGGCCTACATCTGCATTTTTTCTGAACCAATACAGCTGTGGGAAGCATTGAAGTATAGGCATAAACTTAAATGTCTTTTCCTGGTTCATGATCATTGAAGTCATAGTTCAATCTGGCCCAATTCTGTGAAATCCGGTATTGCAATTCAGTACCACCCGGTGAAATTTTGTGAAACATGGTAGCTGATAGTTGGAACACTGTTAACTTCCTCAAAAATATTTTTTACAGTTTAGTATGACAGTTTTGTCATACTAGACTTTATTCTTTGCTTGGCAATATGTTGGGGCCTTCCCACCATCAATATTGCCTTCTGGGAGATAGCTGCCATGGCACTATATCCCTACCCAGTAATCCAGGGTGGTTGCTAATTCACGAGGTGTGCCAGATAAATCTAAGTGTCACGGCAACACATCCGTTTGGACAGGTAGTTTTGTCACACGTAGCTTCATGATCCTTTCATGACATTGACCTAACATCAGTCAGTAACAATACCCCCTGCTATACAAGCAGCGCACCATATTCCCTAACCATCTTTGGTGAGATTCTTTTGAATCGAAACCGGTAAGGCTCTTTCCACGCTTTTTAGTCTTCACGCCACTGGCATTGCTGGGTCTTTCACTTTTCCCTTTATTTTGCTGTGTGATTTGAGCCAGCACTGTAGCAGAACTTATCAGTCCACCGGTGTTGTTTCATTATTGATTGATACTTTATTCTCAAACCAGGGTTGCTGGCTCAGTGAATAGTTGCTGGTAAAATAGCACAGAGGTGATGATGAAGAGATGACAATGTATTGTTAGGGTTTTCACCTAATGAAAATGAGGACTGTTATCAGGTCCATCCCACTGTTTGCCATCAGTTGTTAGGTGTTCACCCCATGAAAATGAAGACTGTAGATCACTTTTACCATTTATTCTGGAGATCTCAAAATGTGAAACAAGTTGACAACAACGTGCTGATAGTGCTTCAGTGCTGTCACATCTAAGTCTGGTCTACTGTATGTGTCTATCTGACTGCCTCCCAAGCCTCATCTGACAACTGAACTGCAACCAACTGCCACCTGGCCTACTAACTGCCAGCTTCTTCTCAACTGACTTCTCACTGACAACTGAACTCACAGCTGGAGAGGGGCATCCCTTATATGCCTGCTCTTAGCTGGGGCACTGTCTAGGGGCACCGCTCGCTCGGGGCATTATCTAGGGGCACGATCGTGGATGCCATTTAGTCTGCTGACAGACAGCCCAACTTCTTGCAGCTTCTATGTGTTACCAGGGTCCCATGGGACAACATGACCATCTAGTACTGCTACTGTATACTTCTACTTGGTCCAGCTTGCCTGGCTTACACTAACAGCTCAACCTATACATGTTACTCTGGATTTGTATAGCTTATCCTAATCACCTAGGTCTGTCTAATATAAATTTTTGCAAAAATTCCTCAATATGTATAAGTATGCCATATTCATCTTAATAAGTGTCACACTCCATAATAAGCACACACCCCCCCCCCTATTTTTTCAAAGAAAGGACCCCAAAATATCCCATAGTTTTCAAGCAAGTGGTAGAATTTATTATTACACTTAGAATCTACATTTTTTTCAGCTTTTGTGGATGAAATTTTTTCATGGCACTCTATGCGCTTATTAAGATGAATATGGTAAAATAAATAAAAGGAATAACCAAATCAAAATTGTATACAAATCAACTGAATAAAATAGACTGTTAGACTTAGAACTGGCAAACAAGTTATGGGTAGAATTTGAGTAAAACATAAGGTAAATATAAATTATAAGGTATAGTACAAGCACACGTCAGCAATGGTCTTCTGAGGGGTACAGAGGAAGATATAATCAATGGGAGGAGGCAAGAGGCAAGCAGATAGCCTCTGGAGCATGATTCCTGGTAAAACTGTAGGGCCAGGAAAACATCCTGCATCCTTGCAAAATAACATCACTGTGGTAAATATAGCTCGAATCACATCTTTTTCAGGTTGACATTAAATTGACAAAGCCTTCCAAATCAACCAAACCAAAGGACTTCTCCATTTCAACTTGCTATTATGTTTTAGGAGAAAGGTGGCCTTCCCGATGTTTTTGAAAATTCCATTTTGATTGTGACAACAGGTCATATATAGAAATGTGTTGCGAATATCATCTAGTAGTTTCATCTCTGAATAATAACAGTAAAGCAAACATAGCCAAGTAGTCTGATGTTAAAACATGCATGAACAACAGCCTTGCACAAACCCATTAAGACACATGGATATCTAACAACATAAATTTTGGGTGACTTCAAGTGAAATTCATTTGCTGTTTGACACATTGATCTGATATATTAAGATATTTGACATATTCGCAGAGAACAGCCAAATTCCACAATCATTAGCATGTGACAAATGGCTAGTGCCAGCCAGCTTTCTAACTTAAGCTATATACACACTGGTATTTCTTGGGTGTGTATAAGTCTGAGGCAGTTTTTGTGTGATTTCTTGTTTACTCCTAAAACTCAACTTGCCAAATCTCAGTTTCCATTGCCACTTTGTTCACGAACATAGTTTGGCCAGCATCCCATGCAGATCATTGAAACTGCTGATTTTGAGATGAGTCCATCCATCCTGTGATGTGATGAGCAGGGCTAACCAACTGGAGCATTGTAGCATGCTTTTGCTACAAATTACCTTTTAAAAATTGCTACAGATTTTGTCCAAAATGAGGGCTTCTTATGTGAAAGAAATGGAACGCATGTTGCAAGAAAAGAAAATTTTGCTGCAGGAATTTTTAGCTGGAGAGCACTGGTGATGATGGCCATGTAAATACTAAGACAACATGCTCCATTATACTGTATTCTGTCTCTACTGTCACAGGCGCAGGATTGCCTTCCATGGGGCCATCACGGTGATAAGGGACACTTTGGGATGAAAAGTGTGTATTTGCATAGAAAAATTGTGGGGTTGCTACGTGGATCATGTGATGTTGCTATGTTAGCGCTATGATTTTAAAATTAGTAGCCAAAATTTCAATTTTTTTCTAGGAAAGAGCTACACAGACTTGAAATCTGTTAAATTTCTGCATGAAAATAATATTTTTTGGAAATTTTAGTAGCCATTTGCTACTGTTATTACCCATTTTGAAGTTTTAGTAGCATTTGGCTATTTTTGCTACTGCTAGCACTAACATAGAATGTTGCCACAAGCAGAAGTGGGACTTCATAATGAATTGTTTTGGTGATGAAAACACTCTTGAGTTGCTTTTATCATTGCAGGCCCAAGTAATTTAACAGTAGAAGCCTTAGCTCAGCACAATGAGTCCCTGACAGACAAGGATGGGGATGTGACATTCAGTGAGTCGGACAATCAGAGTCTCAGTGCAAGGACATTCTCTACATGGGCCAGCAACTGGACAGAGTGTACCAACACAACCTTCAGTAGGGTCCATAGGTACTGGTCCTCAAATTCCGCTGTACATAAAGAGGTATGTGTGTACTTTTGTATCATTAATGTCTGAGGAGGACTGTTTGTTCAGACATGACAGAATTGAAGGCATATTACGCATAGACATACAATGGTACCTGCTGTATGCAACCACTGTTGTGAACAACCACATTGCTTTTTGTGGCCACTATAGGCTTGGACACAGGTCTCATTTTCTTTGTTAATTTACCTGCAGTGACGGGTCTCCTGCTGTAAGTGGCCACTTTTTCTTGGCTGAAGGGATGGCCACACACAGCAGGTATCACTGGACATACTTTGTGGCCACATTTTCTGACCATGACTCAATTCCTTTGTTAATTTTACTGCAGTGAAAGGTCATCTATTGTATGTGACTTTTTTTGTGACAGAAAGGATGGACACATATGGCAGGTACAACTGTATATATGTAGAGAGAGAGAGAGTAATGATTATTTATTGAAGGTTATAGAACCTCCTTGCAGTTGATAATTATAATAGTTTAAAGTGAAGTATTTATGTCTCCCGGTGGAAGCCGGGGGACATATTGGTTTAGTGCCCGTTTCTTCCGCTTGTTGTTGTTGTTGTTGTTCATGTTCTTCAACACTTGGTTTCCGTTCGATAAGTCTTCAAGAACTTGATGGAATTTGATGAAACTTGGTAGGAGCATGTATCTAGGCAAGACCTAGGTTGGGATTGTATTTGGATGACCTTGACCTAATTTTCAAGGTCACAGGGTCACTTATGTGAAATTGGTTTCCGTGCGATAAGTCTTGAAGAACTTGACAGAATTTGATGAAACCTGGTAGGATTATGTATCTAGGCAAGACCTAGGTTGTGATTGTATTTGGGTGACCTTGACCAAATTCCCAAGGTCACAGGGTCACTTATGGTAAACTGGTTTCCGTGCGATAAGTCTTGAAGAACTTTATGGAATTTTACGAAACTTGGCAGGATTATGTATCTTGGGAAGATCTAGGTTGGGATTGTATTTGGGTGACCTTGACCGAATTCTCAAGGTCACAGGGTCACTTATCTGAAATTGGTTTCCATGCAATAAGTCATGAAGAACGTGATGGAATTTGATGAAACTTGGCAGGATTATATATCTTGGCAAGACCTAGGAGGGGATTGTATTTGGATGACCTTGAAAGAATTCTCAAGGTCACAGGTTCACTTATGGGAAATGGGTTTCCATGCGATAAGTCATGAAGAACTTGATGGAATTTGATGAAACTTGGTAGGATTATGTATCTAGGCAAGACCTAGGTTGGGATTGTATTTGGATGACCTTGAGCGAATTCTCAAGGTCACAGGGTCACTTATGGGAAATTGGTTTCCGTGCGATAAGTCATGAAGAACAGGATGGAATTTGATGAAACTTGGTAGGATTATGTATCAAGGTAAGACCAAGTATGGGATTGTATTTGGGTGACCTTGACCTAGTTTTCAAGGTCACAGGGTCATTTATGTGAGATTGGTTTCTCTGCAATAAGTCTTGAAGAACTTGATGAAAATTGCTAGAGTAATGTATCTAGGTCAGAGCTAAAATAGGATTGTAATTTCCAAGCAAACTTGGTCATTTGTAATTTGTTATCACCTGTAGCTTATTCAGAGATGTAAGTGTCCCACCGGGAGACATTTGATTTTCTGTTGGAAAGTCAGTCTGTTCTAGTTTTTGTTGCTTTTATGGAAATTGTTTTGATTTTTTATCTTATGGGCCATTCAAAAATGAAACCTGTGTCACCAGAAAAGCATCTTAAAACCAAACTATAGTATGGAAAGTTCATATTCCTGCATATGGAAATATAAGTTGTCATTGTTGTTTTTTCTTCTATTAAACATATATTTCTCAAATGAGTACCAATAAATCAAGCATTTGTTTAGGTGTACCTTTCAGGAACACTGCACTAGATTAGAAGGACACAGACATTGGTCTGATAATTCAAGTCTCTCTGAAATCAACATTTTCTATGTGCTAATTGAAGGGGGAGGGGGGTCCAAAAAAGAGTACTCTGTGTGCTTATTGGAAATTGTTGTCATTTTTGAATGGCCCCTTATACTCATAGAAAATAGATAGATTGATTTATAAGTTATTTTCTCAGTAAGTATAAATTCTATTAAACTTTTATGACAAAAAAGCAGGTAATTGCCCAAAATGTGGCAAACATCCCTTATATTTTAAGCTACAGACAACACTGTTACCATATTGACTGTGAGACTGGTTTCCCTGAGCAACGGTTTCAATGTCTCGCCATAGCTGTTGACTTGAAGCTTAAATTCAGGAAAGAAGGAGTTAAGGTGAAAGTGGGAAGACATGATGGAAATGGCAGCAAAAGCAATTTTCACATGGTTTATGAAAGTGAAACAGTGCTTTATCACTGATGATTGCAGGTACTTGCAGTGCTGGCTGCTGTCACTGAAGTGATCAAGTCACAAGGAGGAAAAGAAACAGAAACAGAATACTTTGGTGCTCTTGTGAGTACATGTATTCACACTTTTGTGAAGATGGAATTAAATTTCTTTTCTTTCAAATAAAATAAACATTGTTGCATAGATGTAAATTCAGGAATTGTTTACATTTGTGATGCATTTTCAAAATAGAATATGCACTACATTGATCAATTGCAACTTGTTGAACATATTGACAATTTTTGCTGGGAGTGCATTAGGGATTTATTTTGTTAGCCGAACTTAAA
Organism: Hermodice carunculata; assembly: GCA_964020975.1. Classification (NCBI taxonomy): domain Eukaryota; kingdom Metazoa; phylum Annelida; class Polychaeta; order Eunicida; family Amphinomidae; genus Hermodice; species Hermodice carunculata. The sequence continues at coordinate 26,038,943 of OZ026616.1, read as the reverse complement.
TCACATTAGCCAAAGTCAGTGTACATCTTAAACATTTAATATCTAATAAACAGCAATTCAGTGATAAAACAGTAAAAACTATATTCAAGCTAAAGAGTGAAGAAAAAAATCTCTAGCCAATTTGGCTAAAAGGTAAAGTCTTGAGCCAAATTTCACAATCATTAGCCTATGGCTAATGGTTAGCGTCCGCCAGGGTTGTGAAGTGATTTCACCACAATTTGCATTCTGTTTCAGCTCACGGCGCTGGGAACAGTTGACACAGATGAATCTATGGCAGCCGTGACTTATCTTCTCAGTTTAGTCATCAAACGGTAAAGTGTTTTGGAAGCGTTTGTGTTAATCAGAAAAAATAAGTTGCTCATCATCAGATTCACAAACCCAAAGCAAATTTGCAAAGGGTAAGAATGAAAGACACGTTAACCCCTAAAATGGGGAATGTCACAGTTTTGTAAAATATATGGCACCACTCCAAACCATATCATCATTTTTGTACATGTACTGCATTTTGGTACTGGTTCATTATTTAAGTATAATGTTTAAACTTGTTCAGCAACTCAAACATAGTATTTGTGGCAGCTGTACTTTGAGTATTAAGAATTATTTTGATGCAGAGAAAGAACTTTACTCACACAGCTTTAAATAAAATACCGTATTTGGCTAATAGCACAAGCATTGCCTTAGCCACATTGGCTACTGCTGTTAAAATCCTAGTCCAAGATTTGATATCACCGAACCCTTTGGAAAACGGTACAACCCTTTCCTGCTTGAACTGGCTGCCAGCGAGAGGCCGACTATGTCGATCTTATTGACTAGTTTCAGGAGTAACTGCAAATATTTTGGATGAGAAATGCAGATGAAATCATGTCAAGATAACATGTTCAAGGTCAACAGATTTCCCCGGTGTGCATTGGGTTCTCAGTGCCCAATCCACACCAAGGCAAGCTGTTGAGTCCCATTGAAACTCAGTTTTAATTCCATGGGTATAAGGTTATGGTCAGGCTGCAGTCTGAATACAGGGATGACACATAAGACTTTTTTCGACTTCGATTATTCAAACATACCAGTAAGAGAAAAAAAACCCCAAAACAATGATTCATTTAGAGCCTCTGTGCTGTTTTCAGACTTTTGAACATCTCACACTGTTATCTGTGTAAATTTTAGCAAGCTTAGGTCATAATTTTATCTAAATCAGTAACATTTTAATTGGAAAATGATACAGATGTGTAACATGTTCTCAGATTAATACTTGCAAAATTGGTGCCTGTGTAAATATACAAACAGCAATGCAGGCAAAGAGATATACTTTCTATCAGTCTCTTTTTGTGTCATTTGCAGAGTTCCGGTGGCAGTGTTGAAGAATAGATTCTCTGAGGTAGCTAAGACACTGCTGGATGTATTAGCAACACATACCAATTCCCAAGTACCATCTCTATTACGATCTGTAAGTACCAACTTTAGTGCACCTCGTGTTTTTGTGTGCCTTTCCTGGTAAGCATAAGGTGGAGTCCATAGCGTACATAGTGCATGTTGTGTTCAACCTGTGCCAAGGAAAGCTGTTGACCTAAGCCATGTGGGTGCTATCCAGATGGGTCTTTGTTTATATTTTGTGTTCAAAACGTTTTCTGTAAATGGTATATGTAAGTAAGAACCATTTATTATTAAGCCTGTATGTGCTGTTTTGGCAGGATTAGTTTACATTGCTTTCAGGAATATATGACAATGCAGGGGGTATATGTATGCTTGCATATAGTTTATTTCAGACACAAGTAAAACATCATTCAGACTGACCCTGCAGACAACTTTTGTTCACAATTGTGAAGTGGTATGGAAGGTGGGGCATGTAGTAAATATGTGTCCCTCTGTCTAGTCAGCGTATCTACTTCCCATTTGTGTCCCAGTTAATAGTGTTTCTGCTTTCACATTCATTTAACTTTATGCAGATCTATGTCAGGACCCAAGGATGTGTCTGGTATCAAAATTAGGTCACTAGGTCCACTATCTAGGTCACACCAGCTGCAGTGGGAGTTGACCATGTTTGCAGCTGTCTTTTGATTGTATTTTTATGTCTGTGATAGGTGATGGTATGTGTGGCCAGCCTACTGCGGGTTCAGGACCAGGCTGCATGGAGTGACTCCTCCACGATTCAAGTATACCATGGTCTGTTGGCCTTCACTACACACGCCAAACCTAAGGTAACCAAAGTGGAAAAGTAAAAATGGATGACCAATATTGTTCCTCATCAAAGGCTCGTGTTAAGCTCTTTTCACTTCTTCACCTTTGGAACCACAATGCTGTGGCCAGGCATAGCAATTGCAGCAACCATGTAAATGGTGTGGCCTTACACAAATTTCTCGTGTGGCTATTTACTTATTCACCTCCAGAACTGCTAAGCCCCCCCCCCCCCCCCGATAGGGGGGGTGGGGTACACAGAGTGCAATTATAAAATGATTCAGGAGGCCCAAATGAGGCGATATTACTGTACATCTAGGTGCCATGATATAAACTGAACACACTACCCCAAATTTGTAAATTCATTCCTTGTGGTCAGTGTACTTCCAAAGGGACAATGTTTTGACAGTAGTTTCAATGGAAACAGCAGATTTTCTTACTACTTTTCTTTTGCATTTGGGGCTGTGTAGACAATAATTTTGGGCCAAAAAAAAAGAAGAAGAATTAATCATTTCACAACAAAGATAATTAGACAAACTGTCATGAGACAAAATGATTCTGCGCAGGAAACTACGGGGTGTGAATCGGTGAGTAGTTTCTTTGCGCAGAATCTTTGAGTCCCAACAAGAAACACACATGAATGACTGGTTTTATTTATCATATGATGTGTCTGTGGAATATTCTGCTCAAGTGGACAACAAACAATAGTTTTTGAGCAAAAAAGGGGCCAGGAATACATAGAAAGGCATAAACACCCAACACTGCTGTGCGCGAATGAATCAGTCAGTTTTTACCCTTCGGCCTTATGAGGCCGACGGGTATTGTCGTACCCGGCACCGTCCGTCTGTCCTTCCGTCCGTCCTGTGGCTTTACCACCATAACTTCAGAAATTTTTGAGACAGGACTTTCAAATTGTACAGGATAGTACACTCCTCTATGGCCTACTTTGTGTGCAAGCATAGTTGACCTTGACGTAATTCTCAAGGTCACACACTGGTCACATGTGCTAAGCCACGTTACCGCTCTAACTATTGAAAGCCTACATCTAGCAATCTAAATCTTACACACTAGAAGCTTCATTGAGTGATCTAGAAGCCTATCGAAAATGGAGGTCGTAGCTTTATATTGGACATACTTTTTGAGGTCAAAGGTCAAGTGCAGAATGGTGGTATTGGTATAAGTAAGGAAATATTTAAGTCAGTTACATGAAATTTTATCCACACATGTATCATAACCAAAGAATTTGTCATGAATCAAAAGTAGGTCACTAGGTCAAGTATCTGGGTCACAGTGACCTATTCATTGAAATTTTGTTTACCCACTTTAACATCAGAAATTTTTGAGACAGGACTTTCAAATTGCACAGGATAGTACACTCCTCTATGGCCTACTTTGTGTGCAAGCATAGTTGACCTTGACGTAATTCTCAAGGTCACACAATGGTCACGTGCTAAGCAACGTTACCGCTGTAACTATTGAAAGCCTGCATTTAGCAATCTAAAGCTTACACACAAGAAATTTCATTGAGTGATCTAGAAGCCTATTGAAAATGTAGGTCATAGCTCTATATTTGACATACTTTTTGAGGTCAAAGGTCAAGTGCAGAATGGTGGTATTGGTATAAGTAAGGAAGTTTTTAATTCATTTACATGAAATTTTATACACACATGTATCATAACCAAAGAATGTGTCATGAATCAAAAGTAGGTCAGTAGATCAAGTATCTGGGTCACAGTGACCTATTCATTGAAATTTTGTTTACCCACTATAACTTGAGAAGCTTTTGAGACAGGACTTTCAAATTGCACAGGATAGTACACCACTGCAAGCATAATTGACCTTGACCTAATTTTCAAGGTCACACACGGGTCACAAGTTTGCTTAGTAATGTGCATCTAGAAATCTAAATCTTAAAACAAAAGAAGCAACACAGGGTGATCTAGAAGGCTATTGAAAGTCAAGGTTATACCTCTATATTTGACCTAATGTTTTTGAGGTGAAAGGTCAAGTGTACAATAGTAGTATTTGTGTAGGTAACTATACCTGATACTATTGGACACTGTTCCTGTTCAATTACAGCAAACTAGATTGAAGGCGGCCGAAGGGTACTGCGTTCTTTGAACGGTATTTTTCTAGAAATGTAATGCTGTCCAATTTTGCATGGTGCAGCAAGTTTTGACAACTGGCCAAACAGGCATGGTAATGCATGGTGAAGAATAAAAAACAGGCAATTGGAAATATATAGAACGATGACTTTATTTGCAAACTACTCAGTGACCTGAAAGAGGAAGTGGCACTTTACTTCAAAGTACATAAAACAGCCACAGGTGGTGCCAGGGAGTCCAAGAACAAGGCGACAGCCAAAGCAGTATCAGTGGGGCTCCTTACCAAATATGGTACTATGTGATACGGAACAGCAGAGGTGATAGCTATAACACAGACCCTTATTACCCTCCCAAGGGCCCCCTTAGGGGATAATAAATGGTTTGTCATGTTGATTGTTTCTTGGATCTTTTCCATGAAGGATTTTGATAAATGTAGGAATACTTGTTAAATGTACTCACGACAAAAGTGTTTTATACGAAGATCCTCCTTCATGGTTCAAAATCTAGATACATGTATATGCAGGTAATCACCCATGTCTGTCAGCTAAGAAGAAAAATGTATGCTTTTGGAGCCCAAAATGGAAACAGTTTTGTATGCTGCATTAGAATAAAGTTGATCATCCATATACATATATATATATATATATATATATATACACACACACATATATATACACACATATATAAAATTACAGTTCTCCATAGCTCGGGGGGGGGGGGGGGTAATGATCTAGTCTTGGATTTTTATTTCTTTATGTGGCCTTTCCATTCCCAATTTGACATTTACATGTGCCCTATCAGGTATAAGTTGCCTTGTTTTCTTGAAAAGCTGCAGGGACCACTGACATAATGCATGCAAACTTACTTACTTACTTACTTACTTACTTACTTGAAAGGTATTTTAGGAGCATATTATTAAGATAAAGTCCTCATTGGTGGGATGGTGAGATGCATGTTTTTTCAGCAAAGGCAAGCTATTATATAATCACACATATTTACACACATCCTCACCCTCACATAAAACATTGTAGGTGAGATGTTAAGTACTTCCATACTCGCTGGATTTTAAAAGTGAAAAGAACAATTTTTATAGTAACAATGACAACTTGCTGTGTGCAGCCCTTTGTAGAGCATGTCTGGCAGGTACACACTTGTATAGAAACTGTCAGGAGCTCACCTGTGGCCGGCTCATGATTGCCACATTTTTCGCAACAGGCTGAAACCCAAGGCACTGGTGTCTGTTTCAGGTCCGCAAGGCAGCCCAGCATGCAGTGCGCGTCATTCTACACGGCAGTAACTTTATGACTCAGCCCCAGCCTCCGCCACACCACCCTGCTGCCTCCACGACAGCCAAGTACTGCATACAGCAGATTGAGCAGTGTGGGGGTAAGTGACACCAGACTTCTTCCACAACAGTAGCTGCCACTTACGTCATGTTCATGTTTATTAGAAGACTTTTTCTTTCATTTGTTTGTTGTTGTTTTTTTTTTAATAGCATTCTTGTTAGAAGCAAACTTGTAAAAAACTTTTCATTACATGTTTCGGTGAAAACTTAATCAAATAGTAAACATGCATCTAGAGTGACATCTGTGTGGAAAGACCAGCATTAGAGATCACCAGTTGTGCTGTCTTGTGTTGATCACTGCAAGTATATGATCCTGTTTGAACCAGAGACGAAAAAGGTTACATAATAGAGTAACACTTGGCTGCCCAATTTGAGACCAAGTCAGTTGAATTCTTCGGTGCTGGATGAATGCAGCTGTTGACCTGAGGTGTGTCTTCATGATTGACAATTCTCAGGAAAATTATTGTTATCTAAGAACTTGGAGTTTGAGCAAAAACACAAAAATAGACCATCTACATCTTGGCACTTGTGGATGATTAGAGGCAGAGGGGCTAGGAGGAATACAACTGATGTATGAACACAAATAAATAGAGCTGGAAAAGGGGAAACAGAAACAGCTGAATTTGTCAGTGTGACATGAGAGTTCTAATGTACTCAACTTTCTTTGTTTATTTTTTCCTGTATTTATTGCTTTTTTTTTTTTTTGACAGGAGCTGGGGAGGCAATGGGTACACTACATACACTTGGTCTGTTGAAGGATGTTCTTGGAAGCTTCCCCAATCATAGTCTGAAGTCTGTGTGCGAGACCATTCTTAGAGTGATGACACTGAGTAACGTGGTAAGTGGGCGTGGTGAGGAAGATGAATGGTTAAACAAAAGCAAGTACCTGTACATGAGCAAATACAACTGGGCAAGATCGAATGTGACAACGATTCAATCTACTGAGATGTGTAAAGTCTGACAGGTTTCAATGCGGACGCATCTCCTCAGAGACTGAAGTTAACAGCCCACATGGTACATGCTTACATAGTAGGGTAAACATTCACATTGGCAACATAAACGTGAGCGTTTTCTAAAGCCGAAGGGTTTTGACGTGAATGGGACAGTGTAATTGGCAATTGTAGCCCCTTGCACGTGAATCCTGATCTTTTGCTAGGCAAGATAAAATGAACAGACCTTAGTCCCAATATGCCAGGTTTTTGAGGAAACTGGAAAATATATCAGGTTTTTTTATGAGGAGAAGATGCAGCCACTGATAGCTTAACTCTCAAAACATGATAGTTTGGGATCCGTTGACTCGTGAATTGCACTTTTCATGAATACAAACGTAGTCATAGGAAGGCAGGAATTTCCGCGCCAACTGGATGTCTACAATTACAAGGCAGTCTTTGGTGGCTGAAGGCTCTCCTCCATAGACACAATCTTATGTGCACAACTCCTCCTACGCTTTTGCATGGGTTTCTTGAAAGTTGGCACTGTAAATACACATGATATGTAGAAGTGCGTGAAGGCAGGAATTTCAGCTGTGAGTGGGTATCTGATTGTAGTGCAATCTTTTTAGGCTGCACAGCCGGTCTACAGACACTATCTTATGCACACAACTCGTCCTATGCTTCTGTATTGTTTTCCTTTCAAACTTGGTACAGTAACCGGAAATGATATCTAGATGTGCAGGAAAGCAGGAGTTTATCCGTTTGTCAGTGTGTCTGACTGTCTGTCTGTCTGACTGTCTGTCTGTCTGCAGCCGTACAGAATCTTGTGTGTGCAATTCCTACACCTTTGGATGGATTTTGTTTGGAACTTGGCACAACAACAACAACAACACATGCTATTGTAGATGTGCCTGAAAGCAGGAATATGAGATGTGAGGAGATACCTATGGGTTGCGAAACAATCTTTCTTGGCTGCAGGCCTGTCTATAGACACAGTAATGTGCGCACAACTTCTGCACTTTTGCATAGATTTTTTGGAAAGTGTGGCACAATAAATACACTCGTCCTGTAGATGTGCATGAAGGCAGGAATTTTGAATTAGGACTAGATAATTATATCCCAGTACAAGGCAGTCTGTGCTGGCAGTAGGGCCTGTAAGCGGAGACAATCTTGTGTGCACAGCTCCTCCACTTGTGCATGGATTTCCTTCAAACTTGACACATAACCAGGAACAATGTGTAGATGTGCAAGAAAGTAGGATTCCCAGGTACAACCAGATAGTTCCCATTGCCAAGTGATCTTTAGACTCCACATTTTTGTGTTCGTTGGTCTGTAGAGACAGTCTTCGTGAACAACTCTCCAGGGGCGGATCGAGGGGGGGGGTCAGTGAGTTCAAGGTGCTCAGCACTGCTGGGGGGTCCAGGGACATGTTCCCTTGGGACAAGTTTAAAATACTCGTTTAAATTGGTGCATTCTGGGTGAATTTAGGCACATATAAATCAATTTGAATTGACAAGTTCTCATGATTTTTTTATCTAACACATGATTACTAGGCAGCTCGAATCCCAAATCCGCTACTGACTCTTTGTACATGGATTTCTTTCAAAGTTGGTAAAGTAATAACACATGATGTGTAGATATGCACAAAGGCAACAATTTGAGGCACATCTGGGTATCTTGCATTACAAGTCAGTTTTTGTTGGCGGTCTTTGCATCCGTACATTGGTAAACAAAATTTTGTGGTCACATGTCTGTCTACACTTTCTCGTGGATTTCTTTCAAAGCAGGAATTTCAGATGCAGGTAAATACCCCCAGTTGCAAGGTGACCTTTGTTGGGTGTTGTCCATCTGTCCACCTCCAGACACAATTTTTTGAAAATTATTGTCCTTCCATTCATAGACAATTTGCTTTATGTGACCACTTTTCTAGACCTACACTTCAGGTTGTCACTCAATGCAGGGATCAATGTATATGTGGCGGGGGGGGGGGGGGGGGGGGGAGTATCCAGTCTGCTGGCCAAGGCTGTTCTAATTACATTTTTTATCTTTACAGAGGAAGTACACTCATTTGTGGTGAGGTGTCAAGCAGTAGTTCTGTAAATTATCTGATACAATGAAAATGAGTCATTGTCAGGTCCCCGAAGACCATACAATGGCATGCCATTTGTGTTGTCAGCTTAGCGTGTGTGTTTGTTGTTGCTATGGCTACATCTTATGCTGGCAAACAATGTCAAAAATTCATGGCAGTTTAAAGTAGTATGCACTAGTTATGTGGGTATTGTAAATGGAAGGAGCATGGCATGGGTTTTTACTTACTGTATTCATAAAACTCTAAAATCCCTTCAAATATGAGGTAAATTTATGCTGTATTACTTGTTTAAAAATCCAGCAGCAAGAAATAATCTCCCGTTTTGATGGATTTACTTTTGTAGCAGTGTGTTTAACCAGCTTATCCAAGTACATTTGTCCCTCCCATTGTGAGACCTCATGAGCTGACATACAATGGTACTGTTATCACTTGGTGGAAGACACTGTGTGGTTTCTTGGGGTATTTGTAAACTGATGTCCCAGATCCATATCCTTCTGGCGTCCGTAAAATGCCTGTTACATATGAAAACGTACAAAAAACCCCAGGGGGTATGAGGGCCAGTATTCTTGCGGCACCCACATCCACAACATGCAAAATTGTACCCAAAAAAAGGGTCTGACAGCCGTCTAACTGCTTAATCGTTTGTCTTGGGACGTCCATGGAATTTGCGCAAATTCATGATTTTCTGTTTGGATATTTCACTTATAATGCAAGAATGCAAACAAATTTGCAGAGTTTATGTTTATCACTGAGCTGTACAATATATTAGCAAATATTTTGTGATCCGGTTTACTGCTCATTAATGTTAATTAATATGTGAATGTCAGGTTTCATACTGTTTGACAAGAGGGTAAATTTTATGGCAACTTTAACGCATATATGAAGTACTTTGGAATTAAAAAATTATAACTTTTTTCATCCATGCAGTTCAAATGTGTGCTCAATGCATCTTTCTGCATACTAACTTCACGTTTTCTCAAATACAGTCACTGTGGTCCCCCTCTTATAAGGCCATCCCCAATTGATCCAAAAAGTGGCCTTATAAGAGGGGTGGCCTGTATTGTAGGGGAGAATATAATGGAAATACTATACTTTCTGCACTTATCTATTATAGTGTTGAAGATATTCAAGATTGAAAATTTCAAATACTGCTAATTAGCATAATTTAAATTGCTACAACTTTTGGTTTAGATTCATTAGATGGGCAATGGTCAATAACCCCCTAGTAGAAGTTAAAATGACGTCTCTATCTGTAATAGTTTTGAAGATATTTAAGTTTTAAAATTTCAAATGCTGCTAATTAGCATGATTTAAATTGCTACAATGTTTGTTTTAAATTCATTAGATGCGCAATGGTCAATAACCCCCTAGTAGAAGTTGGAATGACATCTCTATCTATTATACTCTTGAAGATATTCAAGATTTAAAATTTCAAATGCCCCTAATTTGCATAATTTTAAACATCTTCATTCCTTTGTATAAAACGGTCAAACTCCTTGTATGGAGGTACAATCATGCCAAGTTTGGAGTTACTATGTATAATAGTGTTCGAGAAAAGTGTCATACAAATTAGCTGGTAAAGAAGAAAGAAAGAAAGAAAGAAAGAAACTAGGAAAGATTATTTGCTGCATAGCAAATCAGTGTGTGTGTCTTCAAAGCATATTGGTATGGCAATGTACAACTATTCCATAACACAGGGGTAGAAGTTGAGATGGCGTCTCTATATTTTATTGCTTTGAAGTTATTTAAGATTTAAAATTTCTAATGGTCCTATTTAGCATAATTTAAATTGCTACAACTTTTATTTTTAATTTATTAGGTGCGCAATGGTCAACAACCCCTTACAAGAAGTTGGAATGACATCTCTATCTATTATAGTGTTAAAGATATTCAAGATTGAAAATTTTGAGTACTGCTAATTAGCATAATTTAAATAGCTACAACTTTTGTTTTAGATTCAATACATGCACAATGGTCAACAACCCCCCAGTAGAAGTTGAAATGACAGCTCTATCTGTAATAGTTTTGAAGATTTTCAAATTTTAAAATTTCAAATGCTGCAAATTAGCATAATTTAAATGGCTACACATTCATTAGATGCGCATTGGTCAATAACCCTGGAGTAGAAGTTGAAATGACATCTCTATCTGTTATAGTTTTGAAGATATTCAAGATTTGAAATTTCAAATGCCCCTAATTTGCATAATTTTAAACATCTACATTCCTTTGTATAAAACGGTCAAACTCCTTGTATGGAGGTACAATCATGCCAAGTTTGGAGTTTGTATGTATAATAGTGTTTGAGAAAAGTGTCAGACA
>OZ026616.1:25988229-26027784 GCA_964020975.1 Hermodice carunculata | reverse complement strand
AGTGTTGAAGATATTCAAGATTGAAAATTTCAAATACTGCTAATTAGCATAATTTAAATTGCTACAACTTTTGTTTTAGATTCATTAGATGGGCAATGGTCAATAACCCCCTAGTAGAAGTTAAAGTGACGTCTCTATCTGTAATAGTTTTTAAGATATTCAAGTTTTAAAATTTCAAATGCTGCTAATTAGCCTAATTTAAATTGCTACAATGTTTGTTTTAAATTCATTAGATGCGCAATGGGTCAATAACCCCCTAGTAGAAGTTGGAATGACATCTCTATCTATTATACTTTTGAAGATATTCAAGATTTAAAATTTCAAATGCCCCTAATTTGCATAATTTTAAACATCTTCATTCCGTTGCATAAAACGGTCAAACTCCTTGTATGGAGGTACAATCATGCCAAGTTTGGAGTTACTATGTAAAATAGTGTTCGAGAAAAGTGTCATACAAATTTGCTGGTAAAGAAGAAGAGAGAGAGAGAGAGAGAGAGAGAGAGAGAGAGAGAGAGAGGAGAGAGAGAGAGAGAGAGAGAGAGAGAGAGAGAGAGAGAGAGAGAGAGAGAGAGAGAGAGTGAGAGAGAGAGAGAGAGAGAGAGAGAGAGAGAGAGAGAGAGAGAGAGAGAGAGAGAGAGAGAGAGAGAGAGAGAGAGAGAGACGAGAGAGAGAGAGAGAGAGATGAGAGAGAGAGAGAGAGAGAGAGAGAGAGAGAGAGAGAGAGAGAGAGAAATTTAACTATGAAGATGCACAAAGCAAGCTGCCTTCTGGTCAGTAAATTTGCTTTCCATTTTTCCCTCAGCACGTAAAATGCTGGAGTATTGTCTCTTCTGTGTTACCAGTCTGGCTTGTCAACATTACTGTAATGGCTGAGAATATATTCTTTATGGCTCTTGCAAATTTTGCATTCAGAGGTATAGCTAATGATGGACCAGATATCAATTGAAAACTAGCTTCTTCTGATCAATTTTATCCTGTTGTTTTTATGAACATTTTACAGTGTTTATATAGGGGCTGCGTGAGGTCGGGGGGGGGGGAGGGAGGGGAGGGTAGGTGACATTACCATAATATCTCAAGAAGAATTGATCATAGCTTCACTAAATGTTTATCAGGGATGTCCCATGGGATGAACCAGAAGGCTATTGGAAACCAGCTCCCTGTGTTGGTAGGAAACCTGAGTGGTGCCCAAGGGGACAGTGTTACCATAATATCTCAAGAGGCAGCAATGACAGCTTCACTGTAGTTTTATCAGGAATGGTTCTTGGGATAGACCAGATGCTTACTTGGAGCCAGCTGCCTCTTCATAGTTTTTGGATTGTGTATGAATTTTTAGATACTGGATATTTGTGCATCTGCCGATGGACAAGAATTCATCCACCAGAGGAACAAGGCTTGTCAGATGATCAGTACTCTTAATATCAATGCTGATGTTTTTTTTTTGTTTTTTTTGTTTTTGTCCAGGGATTATAGCTGTATGATTAATGAGAGAAAAAGGCATATTAAACATTAAAATTATGTCAGGTCACTTCTACTGGAGGATGTGGACATGCTGATTCTCAGATTCTCCAGTTTTTCCAGGTAATACAACGAAAATTGATGGATTGATAATTATGATATGAATTGTCACGTTTTGTGTGTAATTGCAGCTGGTAACCTCTGTGGCAATGCAGGCCCTTCATGGAATGTTCACATCAGCTCCAAGTAGTAAATGTTTGCCGCCAGACTTGAATGCACAGATCATTACAGTGAGTAACCATGGTCATCTTGCTTACATAGATCTGAATAGACATTTGGCTGCATTATACACACATACTAGCATACAGAAAGGTACACATAGATGATCTCAATGAGTTCTGTCTTTCTGGATAAGTCTGAATAGTAGAGAAATCATACCAAAAAATGATCTCATTGAGTACTTATTTTTATCCTGATACATAAATGATCACAGTGATTGCACAGGTCTTGTACAATATTCAAACGCATAGAATCATTACTTCAGGTACACTGTGATAGACAGACAAGTAGAAGATAGATAAAATTTATTTTATGTTAGTTTTACAAACTTAGTCACACAAGCTCTACAGATCTCTGGTCACTGACAATGAAATACACAGAAATTAGACACAATAGCACATGTTTCTACCCAAAAATTAGACACAATAGCACATATATGTTATTTCTATGTACTTTATAACACACAATCTAGAGACTTCAGTACATTATTGTTAACAGCAGGCACACCACTTCCTGTGGAAGTAAAATAATATACTGTGACACAGTGGAAACATGTAAAGATTGGAGCTGTGATCTCGGCCTGGGATTGAAAGCTTGCAATGTTTTTTTCTTTTGCCCTCATCTTAATGCGGAAGGTGTTAATATAAATATATACATGTAGCTTATTGACATATTTTGACCTAGATGTCAAAATAAAATGTACATTGTAAGGGTTAATTTTTTTGTCTGCATCTCCACCTGTCCCCACCCCCTTTGGAAAAAAGTGATTTGTATACCAGATTATAGTTGGTTTTGTGATATGCTGATTTTAAAACACGTCATTTGACTGTATGGGAAAACTACTGAATGTCAGTGCATTTACTTTGGACACAGGCTCTGTATGACTTTCAACCAGGAGAGAATGATGCCCAGCCTCTGAGGGCGTGGCTGGCTGTCATGGAAAAGGCCCATACGAACCTGGCAAGGTATGTTGTTTTTACGCTCCCAACCTGTGTGTGTGTGTGTGTGTCATATAAATTTTTTCTCGTCTGTTGGAGCAGGGATGTGGAACACATCCCTGGTTGGAGCATGTGTGCATCTGTCTGTTGAGGGATGTGGACTCTACATTTGTAGCCTGTGTGTCCATATCACCAGCTTTTAGTGTGCACATTTCCACACTGAGGTTAACCAGCATAGGAAAATGTACAGGCAAGGTTTTATTTGTTTGTGTGTGTGTCTGGCCCTGCTGACTTGAAGAAAATTACATCTTGTACGTTGATGGACAGGATGTGGGGGCATTTTTATAACATAAATAAAGAAGATTTATTACAGCCTCTCGGCAGACATTTTGCCAGAGCAGACCACAATGGTCTGGACCTCAAGATTCAGATCTTTGAACATATCCAAACACCCCCCAAACTCAAAAAGACAGAAACACTGAGATTAAAGAGAGAATTTTTCTGGATTCATTAACTTTGTACCATGGAACGATTTGGTCTCAACTTGATGGGAAAATAAGCATACTTGCTTTGTATTGTGCTAAATTTTTGTACTGTCTATGCTTATTTTTCTATCACAAATATCACAGAATGTATAACACTGGGAGTACCCGTTCCCTCCGATTTCACAGCTGCTATACTTTTTTTTAGGAATACTTTAGGAATACTCAATTAATATCCCTATATTTTTATAGGAGGAGGCATCCCTGTTAGTGTCATAGCATGTCCTAGTGACCAACGTCTGCCCAGTTTATAAAGGAATAAAGCTGGGGCAGGGAGGGGGTAGTTGCTCAAATATATATCAAGATATACAATAAAGATATATTTCTTGAATGATCATAAAAATATAGGGATATTAATTTGGGAGACAGAAGCACCCCAAAACTACATATATATGCAATTTGCCTATATGTTGTCCCACCATGTCATTGGACAAGGGAGATGTGACTAGAAACAGTCTGAGCAAACACCAAAGCTTGCCCAAGATGTTCAGTATTGCAAAGAGGAGTTAGACCAACATGCAGTAAGATGCGTTCTTTGAAGTTTGGATCGAACTGCCCAATACAGAGGTGCTGTTTGAAAAAGTTACGGAACAAATGTAGAAGTGAACAGAACCAACAAACTCAAAGATTAGAGTTGCTAAGAGTGGGAGAGCCTCCCCCCTACATGTGAACCAGCATAAGAAGATGCACACTTGGGGTTTGCTCAAGATGTTAAGCCTAACCCTTTGTTAGCAACGTCTATTGTTTTGAACGTATGGTACTGTATTATCATGTAACAAACGTAGGTTACAGGTTTAACGGTACCACGTTGTAGCCGTTGAAACGTTCAGTTCCTGAAGAGCCACTCAGCTGGTGAAAATGGTCAAACTAATATGGCACAAAAGATGGAGCCAGACCATCGCTTCGTTTTATAAATCAAAGAAAATTACCATTTCCCAATGTCAATGTCATGCATATCTAGAAAGTGTTTGACCTACATTTGGGAAATTTTACTTGAATGTGAAGCAGCATAAGAAGGGTTTGTTTTGTGTGTCCCGCGGGGATCTGTCTGACACCTGACTTAGAGAAAATGAACATTGTCCGATGTGATACTTTAGTCACTCATATCTCCAAAAGTGAGACATACATTCAGGAAACAGGAATATGGGTCAGCATATGAACACATCCCAAATGGTGGTAACTGCACTGACAGTTGGGGGTATCTGTGTTGTATAGACACTTAGACACTTTTAAATTAGTGGTTATAGTTTGTGTCTTTGGGTAACACTGGGTGTTTACAAAGCTTGAAGTTTTTTGAAGTACCCACCTTGAAGCTTTTCATATGTGTATATGAAATGTACATAGAATGTTGACAAGACTTCCTGTATTGTTGGTGGTAAGCACCTTAAAGTTCGCTCTTGTAAGCATCCCTTCCCCACATGATTTATGTTTTTGTTAATTTTTAAATTATGGTAAAATTTACCCACTATTCAGGCCAGTTTAACCAGTATATTATGAAGCCTAGCTTGAAAAACTACCCTGTAAGATGAACAAATTGTGGTCACCCAGGACAGGTAGTCTTTGAAGGAGGTGTAAATAACATAAAAAATATTAAGTACAGTGCTGGTAGGAGGTATAAATAACATGAAAAATATTAAGTACAGTACCGGTAGGAGGTATAATTAATGTGAAAAACATGAAGTACAGTATTGTTAGGAGGCATAAATAACATGAAAAATATTAAGTGCAGTACCGGTATTGTTAGGAGGTAAAAATCAGATGGAAAATACTAAATACAGTACTTGTAAGAGTATTAATAACTTGAAAAATGAAGTATTGTGAACAAGTGGTCTGTTGTTGGCATGTTCCAATATTAATTTACAGTTAAGGTTTACTTTCCTTAAATTTCCCAAGTGCCTATTGCAGTGTGAAGGACCAACAAAGATTTAAATCTTTTAATGGGACACAATGTAAGCTATACAAATTGCCACAAATGCTGGCCATGCCAGCGACTGGAGGAGATTAGATGGAGTTGATGCATTTGTTTTTCACTATAGATTGGATGAAAAGCTCTGCATGAGTCACTTGCCACGTCTCTTTGCCTCCTGCATGACCTGTATGCAGTCAGACAAGACAGACGTCGTTCAAGCAGCGGCAAACACGATCAAGGTGAGGGTGTTATAATGTGGTCAGTTGGGTTGAAATCAATAAACTGCTGCAGTGATACCTGTTGTATGTAGCCACTTTTTGTGGCAGAAAGGGTGGGCACAGACAATAGTTATTACTGCAGAATATATAAATAAAGCGTTTTTTTTTGTTTTGTCTCCTCTCATCTGTGGAAAAAAAAAATGATATTCAGAAAATAAAAGAACTGGCTATAATGGTGTATAAAGGGTCACTGGTTAGAGATCGAGTCGTTCTGTGATCAAAAAAACAAAATACAAATCAAAATGTCACAAATGTAAGATGTATTTGGTATAGCTGTGCCAGTACGGTGATGTCATATAGTATAGACACATTTGTTTTACATGGATTGTGAAAGAAGTCAAGCATTGACTTATCGAGTCACTCTCCATGGCACAGATGTTGGCGTATACTTCCTACCTTGCCTAGTGGAGGAAACCGAAGAACTCGGAGAAAACCACCGTGCACGGTTAAAGTGGTAGGAACTTTTTCCACATGCTGCCCAGGATGAGAATCGAACCCGGGTCGCAGAGGTGAAAGGCGAGCGTCTTACCGCTCAGCCAACCGTGCACCCGTCTGGATAATTATAGGTTATCACCATCACATGGTAGAAGCTGTATCACTTCCTCTGTCAGCCCCAGAGCACCCGTCTGATGACTTTGTTCGAGGGACTGGTAGAGGAGTGATACAGTTACAACCATGTGATAACCTTTATATTTCCATTCAGTTTAAATAAGAGAGGCCACCCCTGTTACAAGGCCACCATAAAAGCAGCCAAAAAATGCCCTTATAAGAGGGGTAGCCTCTCTTGAGGGAGAGAATATAATGGAAATATCATACTTTCTGCACAAGAATGCTAGCCTTTAAAGAGAGGTGGCCTCTGGTGAGAGGGTCCTTATAAGAGGGGCACCACTAAAATTTTTAATGTATGACACATTTGAAGAAGTTTGACATCTGCCACAGTCTTCCTTTGTGTATTTTTATTCTACTGCTCCTCCACAATTTTTTTTAGCATCTGTTTCATGTACATGCCCAAAATGAGGCGTCATTTTCTGGGAGTTTTTTTGCGGTGCAGTGCTGTCCTAAGCTTTCTTGATAAGATGTTTCAAATTAAAAATTCTGTTGCCAATAGAATTAAGCACTCTGTCCCCTTTGATGGCAGCCATTTGCAGGGCAATATTCATTATAATTAGGAGGCCTTCTTACATCTCTGATTGGCTATTGAGGATAAAAGTTGCTTGTAACCATTTTGAGAGTGATTGCTTATCTGCGATTGGATATACAAGAAAAAAGCTCATGTGCTTGATATCAAGCCTCATTTTGACCCTATTCTTTCTAACATATCACACCCATTGCTCTCATATCAACCCATCACACATGAATGGTAACCGGTAACCAGGGCTGTATTTACATCGGATGGTAATATCACCAGTTATAACATGGGTAACGTAGGCTTTGATCAGTAGGGCATCATCTCTTGGGGAAAGTTTACTGGAATAAAATATGAAACATCTTATTTTTTTTTTCAGTCGATACATATACATATATACATATATATGTGTGTGTGTGTGTGTGTATACGTATAAGCAGGAAATGTCTGCCAAATCAGTAACATAAATCCCCCAAACCCAGCGGTCTTAACCCTTCCCCCCTTGAATTAAGACTGAGTCAACAGCTTTCTTTGGCATGGGTTGGGCACTTAGTGCCCAACCCATGGCAAGGAAAGCTGTTGACTTGGGGCATGTGATCTTGATAGGTCTCACTACAATTCTCAGTCAAATTGTTTTTCATTACTGTTGAAAATAGTTGAAAACACTTGAGTAGAGGACCTGTGACCACCAGTTGGTTTTATCTGATCTAAGGGGGAAAGGGTTAACATTACCAGTTCACCGGCGCCAAGTTAGCAATTATTAATACAAATGCATTATTCGTGTGGAATATATGTTCAACTTGGCACTGTTTATGACTGACTAGGTGTGTTTACGAGACTGTGTGGCCCCAGTGGCAGACCAGGCAGCCATGATGCTGAAGACGGCGCCCCCTAAAATGGCCACTCCCATACACAAGATATTTCGCTCTGTGGAGGCAGGTCTTAGTTACCAATACCATGCATCGTGGGGCCTTGTTCTACAAATACTGGCTATATTCTTTGAGGTAGGGCTTACAGTACAGGATTGATTGAAAAATACTGTTATCATGAAAAGGTACTTAAAAATCATTGATTAAGGATTAATTGAAACATTTCTCATTAATAATGTGAAAATAAGACTGTTTTGAAATTCTATTTTTCAAAGTTTTAAAATAACTTATGAAAAAATAATTATAATCCACTGCGTATTAAAACCATATATACATACCGGGTCGGTACAGCACAAATGAGCACAATGCATTTAGTATTTGTGCCACATACATAATCATCATTGATATGAAATGAAAAGTTGAGTGCAGATTGAATGTTTTCTGACACCTGTCAATCTCAATACATAGTTTGAAGCTTTTTTTCAGTTTCTGTCATGCATTGATACACAAATTCATCTGCATTTCACAATTGCGTGTGTCCTTTACTGGTTCTGATGAATCCAGGTTCCATTGCCACAGGGAGCAAAAGTGTGATATTGTAGTACACGTTGTGTTTTGTCTTGCAGGTCTTGGGTAAAGGGTGTGCACAGATAATGAAGAAAGTAAGTACAGGACAGTGGCAGCTTAAGATGAGATCTTGAGTCAATCAGGCTAACCAAAGTTGCTACACTAGCTTATATTAGTTTTAATCAACACTTGCCTTCAGTTGGCTTTCTATTACATGAATTTTTGCACAGGTGACTATACATACCATGTACAAAGCTGACTATGCATATTATACAAAGTTGACTATACACCATATAAAGCATATGCTATATACATCATATTCAATATTGACAATGCCATATACAAAGGTGATTGTGTACTCTGTATACGAAGGCAGCTTTATACACCCTATACAAAGTGACTGTGCACACTATACATAGTTGATTATGTACACCATATACAAAGTTGTTGGTGAAAATACGAAGCAGAGGCCCAACAGCAAAAACAGCGAAAAGGAGAATTTGTCAAACTGGTCTCACCGTTTGAGCGGCTCATCAGGGACTGGACACACCAGTCAGGCCGTCTCATATACTGTAGTGTCAACAATAAATATGAACGTACTACAGAGATGTCACACCCAGATCAGTTAAGCTAACTGGCGTGAGCAGTTAGTCCACCAGTCTTATGACGTGAATGTCAGCCGCGTGTAATTTATGTGTGCTGTAATGTCATGCTCCTTGACAAGAAGGACCTTGTCGATAGCCAGTGGGAAGTCCCATTGGTATCAGGGGATCCCCTCACAGACAAAAATGGGTTGTTTTTGAATACGAGAGGGGGGATTTAAAGAAAATATAGGGGGATCCTGTTTGGAGTTTCCTTGCTGTCAGAAAACAGAAGGATATTAAGGGGTTAAAAAATATATACAAATTTGGCGATGTAGACGGTATACACCATATAAAGCTCACTGTATACATATGGACAAACCATCTACAAAGTTGACCATATACATGTACACAATATACAAAGTCAACTATCTACACCATGGGCAAGGTGACCACACTACAAAGTGGATTATATACACCGTATACAAAGTTGATTCTATAGACCAAACAGCATGTAAAGCTGACTGTACCAATATAGATCATATCAAGTTGACCACATATACCATATATGAACCTGACCATGTGCACTATATGCAAAGTTGACTATATACTGTACAGCAAGTAAAGATTGTACATCATTTAATTACGGGAAGTGAGTAACATTTGGGACGACTGACGTGATTAGCAAGACTTGAGGCTGTGGTATATGATTTGGGTGAAATCATAATATTTTAAAGAAAGCTATCAAGCCCCGCGAAACGTGATTGCACTCACGCCTGTGATTGGCGGGCCACGTGTAAATGCAAGCTTAGACATGATTGGGTAACTCGCCCATGTGGTGAGGCAAAGGTCAGCTGAATGGTATGGGACAGGCCATTAATTACAAGTGCGGTGCTGCATAAATACATTAATTTGTGCAACGCGCACAAATTACTTTTTAAAGAACCTTACTAGAATCACACTCTGATGAAGGGCCCAATAGGCCCCAAACACATCAGGGAGGCTTCATTAATATTTAAATCATATGTCACAGGGTTAAATATCTTTCTGATTACCTAACGTAATTCTTAAATGTATAGACAAACCTCTTAGCTAGTAGGTATTGTCTGTTCACGTTGGACATGCTTTGTACCTCAAAGACACAACTGACTAAATATGCTATGTACAAAGTAGACTTTGTCTCTCATATGCAAAGTTCATTATACATGTATGCACTATGTATCAGGTTGACTATATACAGGGATGGGAATTGTCTGTTAATCAGTGGATTTTCAGGTTTTTGTTGAATTATACTGGTACTTTTCTTTTGTAGACACTTAAATTTTCTTTTTTTCAGCTCATTTCTGAGTTCTCTGAAAAAAATCTCATACCTGTATATAGTCTATATGCGTATATATATATATATATATGTGTGTGTCTGCACAAAATTATTTTTCAAAACCAATTGGGCATTTCTGTTGTGTTTTTCTAGTCAAAACCAATGAGACATTTCTGTTGTCTCTTACCTGGGCTTTTATTATAATATTTATTGGAAATCCAATAAAATACATGGCATGGCATGTCATGAGACAGAAAGTATTTTGCACACAGCATAAAAGGATTCTACATGATATTGTTGATTAACCCATGAATTAGGACTGAATCAACAGCTTTCCTTGGCATGGGTGGCAGGGGTTGGGCTACCCATGCCAAACAGAAGCTGTCAAGTTCTCGTGATAGGTCTCATCTACATTTTCCGTCAAATTGTCTTTCATTACTGTTGAAATTTGTTGAGAACACTGAAGCAGACGACATTTGACCACCGGCCAGTTTTGGCCAGTTTAAGAGGAAAATTGTTAAAGCAGTCATGTTTTTACAGTTGTGCCTATGCACTTAGTGCATGTTCAAGAAAAGAAAATCTCCAAGTATTTGGAAAAAATATATGCCAGCAAGTCTTTTTAATTGCACCAGGCAGAGGAACAAATTTCTTTATTCTGTGTCAAATAACTCATTCACAGCAAAACGACTGGCCATGTCACATAATCTGAAACACTAGCCTCAAGACCTTTGTTGTGTTTCAGTGTCTGTTGTCCATGGCTGACTTGCGGGACAGCTACCAGTTCCCCTACAAAGCAGAGCTTGACTATGCCATGGGGGCAGCAGTCAAGTCCCTGGGGCCACAGATTGTGTTGGAGGCTGTACCTCTGCAGATTACGGGCGCTGAGTGAGTTCATTTAAGCTCAAGATTTCAGTCGATATGCCGTGGTACCTGCTATGTAAGACCGCCCCTTTCGCTAGCCAAAAATGGTCCCGTAGAACAGGGGGTCTTAAATTGTAAGTAAATTTACAAAGAATCTAGACGGTTGTGTTGTCAAAAGTGTCATGGAAGCCAGGGGGTCTGTCATGGCAATGGTCTTAAATTTGCAGGTACCACAGTGACTGTATCTGTATACAGTCAAACCTCTCTATACTGAACACCTCCATATACTGAACACCTCTCTATACTGAACACCATTTCTCGGTCCCAAATATATATTTCCAATATAAGCAAGCCTCTCTATACTGAACACTTTTTTTCCAGTCCCAAGGGTGTTTGGTATAGGGAGGTTTACTGTATATAGTTGTAAAATTCTTGAAAAAAGAGGAAAGAGCGACAGGCACCTGAAAGTACAAGGGACTTTGAAGTTTTAAGGACCAGGATGTGTTGTGGATATGTCCAATCAAAGGATAGCTACTCAGTGCGAGTTTGTGTTTGCGATACAATACATGTGTGATACAATTTTAGATGTCTGAAGTTTTTCACAAGATCATCTCATAGTGTAAAACATTCAGAGAAAGGATATGTTTCGTATGTGATATATATATATATATATCAAAATCAGTCTACATATGTTGTTACAAAATCTCCAAGCTACCCAACTTCATTCACTGAATACCTCTTATTGGTTACACAGTATAAGGCCGCCCCACGCCCTTTAGAAAAGAGAAGGAGGAATATCTTTGATGATTTAATTGTGTGAATTAGTTAAAGTTTTTGCTTGCTGAAGTATGACCAGGGAATATTTTGTGTTGAGCAGAGATGACTATGAGTTTCCCAGGAGTTGGCTGCTGCCGGTCTTAAGGGACAACGTCCGAGAAACACAACTGGCTTTCTTCACCACGTATTTTCTACCACTAGCTGCCAAACTAAGGACTAGAGGTGAGCAAACTGAAAAATGATGTCGTTTATCATAACACCCCCCCCCCAAAAAGGCTGTGTATAAGACTGAGTGAACTGGTTTATTATCCAACCCACACTGAGGAAAGTTGTTGACCTGGAGCACGTTACATCAGCAAGTCTCATCCCCAATTCTCGCTCGAATTGTTTTTCCTTCCTGTTAAAATTTGGCAAAAACATTGCATCAGACAACATTTGATCAGCGGTTGGTTTTGGCCTGTTTAAGGGAGGAATACTGGCCAAAAATTCAATTAACTGTTACATAGTGTACATGTAATATGGTATATCAGGGTGACACTTATACTTTGCTTCAAAAATGGTATAGTCTGAGAAAAAAAAAAAGAACCATTAAAAAACCTCAACATTTTCCAGTTTGAGGTGACCAGAGTTCACTTGTGTACATGTATTTAACTACTAGTATATGTTTTATACATATTATGATTTCAGTTTTTTTCGCACCGTCAGGGAAAAGCACTATATATTTTGATTACTTTGATAACTCAAGATGGACAAGATTGATCGAAATTTTGCAGAAGAGTTCTTCATAGGGCACATACAAAATAATTAAGTATCTTGGTCACTGTATAGTCAGGTAGACTTGGAGCTGGTGTATGAACCAATACGTAGTAAAACTTTTTTGTGTAATTTTTTTTTTTTTTTTTGTTAGAAAGTTCTCAAACAACCAAATTTGGTTGGAATTTTCTTCTTACCTGTCCTCCCAGACAGGGAGGCCGGTTTGATTGGACAGTCGAGCAACGTTAGCACAACACATGTACCCAATTTACGTTGGAAACGTGGTGTTACGTCCAATATAAGTACTACGTGCGGTTGACCGTTACTTCAGTAGCTGATGAGCCTAGTCATAGGCGAAACCGGTCCTACTACTGATCCTCTTAGGATCCCAACTTGACTTTGCGTTTTAGCCTGGCCAAGTGAAACATTTTTTGTGTAATTGCCTTGCTTAGTGTAAACTGCACCACATTAAAATAGCGAGTTCACTGATGTGGGCCTCGCCTAGTGCAAATTATGTATTAAAACTTGTTCAAGTTTCCTGTAGACATAGCTTGATAAGGCCTGTTTTATCTCTTCTGATATTCACAGGTTCAGGAGTTGAAGATGATAAGTTACTTTAACTTTATAATAATAAAATGAGGTAGTTGTTGATTAAAAAATGTGGTGAGGAATCATACAAATTTGATAACTGCAAATTAGTGTATTTTCATTTTAACTTTTTCAGCGGCCGCGTTTGCAGAGGAGGGTCGCACGGTGGAGTGCAAGACATACAGCGTACTGGTGCAGCAGATCTGGTCCCTGTTACCCGGCTTCTCCACAAAGCCCACAGACTTGAAAGAGGTATAGAATGCAATATGTATGTCTCATTGATTTTGTATACTCTGTCGATGCAGGAGAACTAGCTCAGAATGTGTTGACGTTTACCCTGATGGAAAAGCATGAAAAATGTAGAACATGTTGAAATTTGTCAGGCACATTGCTTCAAAATATTTTTCCATGTTCAATTTTGCCTGCACACTTGTGTCTTAGTGAGAGCAGTTCTATGTTCTGGGCGTTCTGTCCACTCATGTTCTCAATTGATAGGCTACAGGAACTGATAATGTTTGAAGGATTTTTTAATGGTCAATGAAAGAGGCTTGAGGGATTTTTTTTAGCTCAGCTGACTTGTCAGTCAGCTGAATATCTGGCAACTGAACTTATGGGATGGTCAGTCATCATTTTTGGGGAAAAGCTTAAAAATATCTGCCAAGTTTGTTCAAATGGTCATGCTCCATTGATTTTGGGTTTGTAAATTAATTCTTTTGTTCATGTTTCGGCAAAATCATAAAAATCTTCTCTGAAACCGCCAAGCCAACTAAATGTACTTCCAAATTGCATAGGGACACTCCTAGGGACCCCAGACATCAATAGGTTTAACAGAGGCGGTGATTTTTTAAACATTTTTTTAACGATTTTTTTGTGTGTTAAGGCTGTTTTCAATTTTTTCCAAAACCATCAGTCAGATTGTTCTGAAACATTGGTGGAAATACAGCATGGGAGGTTTAAACAAAGTGGGAAGCAAATGTGGCAAGAGCAAAGCCAAAAATGACTGTTGTCCTCACCTACAACACCAGACTTGTTTTGACGCAGCTGTGTTTCATGAGAGGCAAACGGTCGTGCGTACATGCTTTATATAGTTGGGTGTGACATACACGTAACTGACATCAAGGTGTATGTTTCACGTCCTTGCTTGGTCTTGCACGTGTGACGTGACACCAGTCAAAATTGACCTTGTTGTCATGTCTAACCCTGTTTGCAGTGCACCATGGGTACAAATGGGTGTCACAACTGTGACACTCATTGTACCCAGATGACCTTCGGTCATCGTAACCCTATCCCCCTTGAATTAAGACTGAGTCAACAGCTTTTCTTGGCATGGGTTGGGTACTTAGTACCCAACCCATGCCAAGGAAAGCTGTTGACCTGGGCCATGTGATCTTGATAAGTCTTATGTACATTTCCCAGTGAAATTTGTTTTTTACCCTTCGGCCTTATGAGGCCAACCAGTATTGTTGTACCCAGCGCCGTCCGTCTGTCTGTCCGTCCGTCTGTCCCGTGGTTTTACCACCATAACTTCAGAAATTTTTGAGACAGGACTTTCAAATTGCACATGATATTACACTCCTATATGGCCTACTTTGTGTGCAAGCATAGTTGGCCTTGACGTAATTCTTAAGGTCACACAGTGGTCACATGTGCTAAGCAACATTACCACTCTAACTATTGAAAGCCTGCATCTAGCAATCTAAATCTTACACAGAAGAAGCTTCATAGAGTGATCTAAAAGCTTATTGAAAATAGAGGTCATAGCTTTATATTTGACCTACTTTTTGAGGTCAAAGGTCAAGTCCAGAATGGTGGTATTGGTATAAGTAAGTAAGTTTTTAAGTCAGTTACATGAAATTTTATACACACATGTATCACAACCAAAGAATTTGTCATGAATCAAAAGTAGGTCACTAGGTCAAGAATCTGGGTCACAGTGACCTATTCATTGAAATTTTGTTCACCACTATAACTTCAGAAATTTTTTGAGACAGGACTTTCAAATTGCATATGATAGTACACTACTGCAAACATAATTGACCTTGACCTAATTTTCAAGGTCACACACGGGTCACAAGTTTGCTGAGTGACATTGTGCATCTAGAAATCTAAATCTTCAAACAAAAGAAGCAACATAGGGTGATCTAGAAGGCTATTGAAAGTCAAGGTTATACCTCTATATTTGACCTATTTTTTTGAGGTCAAAGGTCAAGTGTACAATAGTAGTATTTATGTAGGTAACTTTACCTGATACTATGGGACACTATTCCTATTCATTTACAGTAAAAGAGATTGAAGGCGTCCGAAGGGTACTGCGTTCTTTTAACGGTATTTTCATAACTGTTGAAATAGTTGAAAACACTGAAGCAGACGACATTTGACCACCAGCCGGTTTTGACCGGTTTTAGGGGGAAAGGGTTAATATGTGTATTGTGGCAGTGGTGTGATGTGACAGCCAGTTGCTTTGAAGTTGTATTGGCACATTTCTTGGGACACCCAGACCTTAATTGTTCAATAGGTGATGTGGTGATTTTTTTTTCTATTTATTTGCTAATTTTTGTGTGTTTTCACTATTTTTGACTGCGTCACCAAAACAGTCACTCAGATTGTTCTGAAACTGTGTGGAAATGTAGCTCATGGGAAAGTTAAAAAAGGTTGTTCACTGGGTAGTGATACTCTGGATCCCTAGTTTTTAATGACTTTTTCAATTCATGTACCTGTTGTTTTGTGCACTCCTATTGATTACCATGTAAATCAATGGGGAATTGCGATAGAAATTCATATTTTCAACTTCTCCCAAACCATCAACCACATTGACTTCAAACTTGATGGGATGCACCTCAGTTGGTTCTTTACCAAGTTCGTTCATATGGTCATGGTACAATGATTTCCTGATTGTTTATGAATTCTTTTGTTCATTTTTCAGAAAAATATTTTAAAATCTTCTTGGATACCACCAAGCCTATTGCTGTGAAACTGCGTAGGGACACGTTTGGGGACCTCTAAACCTTAATTTGTTCAACAGGTGGCACTGCGATTATTTTTTGCTTTTATAAAAATTTTTCTGTATATTCCCTTTTCTTGACTTTTCCTCCCAAAGGGTAAGTTGGATCCTGTCTTGGGAATGTGCATGGACTTCATCTCCACCAGATATGTTCAGTACATGGTGCTGCTGTCATGTTCTGATTTTTAACAAATTGTCAAATGTAAGAAAAATTGGTAGGATTGGTTAATGTTATCAACAGTGATGATGGTCTTAAATTCACAGTACCACTTCAGTCTGCACATGCAAGGTCAGCTGAGCAGAGGACTATCACAATTCTCTATTTAAAACAATATTTCCAGATTATTTTTATTTATTTTTATAATTAATCATAAGTAAATTCTGTACTCGGGAACATTGAACTGCCTAAGCTGAAAAGACAAATAATGTATGACATTTTTGTCTTTGTTCAAAAGTCCTTTAAAGGTATCGCCAGAATTCTTGGGTCAGCAATAACAGACCAGCCTGACCTGCGTATGGAAGCCATGGCATCACTGAGGAGACTCGTCACATACAGCTTAGACGATGGTAAGTTCTGTGAGGGCGTACTTGTAATTAGTTACCCAGATGGCATTAATGAAGGTAGAGACATGTGGCGTATCATTTGTGGAAGCAACAAAAAGTGTAATTAAAAGATGGAAGAAAAAACTCACTGTGAGAGTGATGTGGTGTCCCACTAAGTCTGCACACTTTATTTGACTTGTTGATGCTTTTCCCTACCAAAGATCTGGCATAAGGTAAATGATTGTCCATGTGTGTTTCTGCTACTCATACATTTGTGTCAGACTCTGTATCATACTTTTTGTCCTTTTGCTTAGTTTTTGTGAAACCTGACACATACATGTATTGGGATCCTAGGATGGCTCATGTTACTAAACCATATCCAGGGCTTCCCCTGGAAATTTTAATTTTGTAGCCGAATTTGTGTCCATAATACAATGTTTGGGACACTCCTATTTGTTAACCATTAGCCAACTGTAAAAAATTATAGCCAAAGTGGTATTTTCATAGCATTTTGCTACATTGGCGAGTGACAGGGGAAGGCCTGATATCAGTAGAGCAACTTGATTGTGATAACCCTGGCTGTAGGCAGAGGGGCACAAAACGCCAGCAACCTGGTACCAAGTAGGAATTCGCACTCATCCCTTTGTATGCATGGTCTGTCTGTCTGTCTGTCTGTCTGTCTGTCTGTCTGTCTGTCTGTCTGTCTCTCTCTCTCTCTCTCTCTCTCTCTCTCTCTCTCTCTCTCTCTCCCTCTCCCTCTCCCTCTCCCTTTTTGGGGTCCACATAAAGGGTCCACCCCATGGGGGGGACCCTTTATGTTTTCAGATTGTGCATTTGGACAGATATGCACATTCTCCTTACTGTGATATCTACAGAATGCCTCCATGTATTTTGCTCAAATTTGGCAATATGCTTATCTTACCTGTCAAGATGAAATGATTAGATTTTGGTGTCACCATGACCTGATTTGAGCAAATAGCAGCCGAATTACATGGCGGATCCTTCAGTCAACGCTTTGCCTCTCTTTTCTTTCTTTCTTTTTCTTTCTTTCTTTCTTTCTTTCTTTCTTTCTTTCTTTCTTTCTTTCTTTCTTTCTTTCTTTCTTTCTTTCTTTCTTTCTTTCTTTCTTTCTTTCTTTCTTTCTTTCTTTCTTTCTTTTTTTCTTTCTTTCTTTCTCCCTTTCTTTCCTGATTGAAACAAATTTCATATTATTTAAGATGTTCTAGGTTCTGAAGTTGGAAAAGATAATAGCTTAACCCTATCTGCCTTAAAACCCAAACTGTCTGGTGGGCAAATGTTTGCTTCAGTGTTTCTGACTAATTTCAACAGTAATGAAGAACAATTTGAAAGATAATAATTTTTGTACATGAGACCAGTCAAAGTAACGTACCCCAGGTCAACAGCTTTCATTAGTGTGAATACCAAACCCATGCTGAGGAAAGCTGTTGATTTTATTTTTGCCTTCAATCTTAACTCAATGGGGAAAGGGTCAAATAGAAGTAGTAATCTGACAGTGGGTCTAGTTTTGGTCATCTAGTTTTGATGTGTATGCTTAAGCTATGTAACAACCATCACTCACACAAGCCCAGGAAATTGTGTCCGCCAACTTGGTTTGCCTTGAAGATTGCAGATTTTTAAATTAAAACTTCTCGTGACTGTCGCTAAGTGGTCATTGAATTTTCTACAGGTGATTGCAAAGCTGAGGTGGGACGCTTTGCCAAGAACTTCCTGCCTCTTCTATTCAACCTGTTCACCAGCGATCCAGAGAAAGAGAAAGACACCAGCAGACTGGCAATGCTAGAGACAGTCAAGATATATCTGCAGGTGGCCGATGTGCAGGTTAGTCCATCCGACCATCACGTCTTCAGGGAATTATCGTCATGGATTCCCCTGTGAAATTTGCATTAATTCTTGTTTTGGTATCTTACATGGATGAATAAATCTCAGATTGCTAGAGGGAATTAATAAAATTTGAAACAGTTACACTTTGAAAAGAAGCATTAGCCATTAATATTTTGTTGTCAAATACCCATGCTGCTGTATCGAGCTGAAGAAGAGCATACAATGTATAAAATGTGTGACTGGACTCTACAGTGTTCATGAACGTCTCTTGCTCAGTTCTCTGAACATGCATATGGTTGTGTAGAGACAATTTTGTTTTCTGTTTACAGCTGATTTGCACATTCTTCGACAAATCATACGGGAAATTATCAGAGCAGGATATCACAGCATTTAGAAGGTATGTGGTCCGACTGTCAATGAATGGCACCCCCCCTCCAAAAGTCATGGGGGGGGGGGTTATATAATGAAAGGAAAGCATGACAGCGAAATAAAATTTTGCTCTGGAAATAAAAGTACTAATTTTGTGAAAAGAGATGACAACATTGTTTCACACTGTGTGGAGATGGCCCCAGGGAGTGCTTTGTGACTGTTTTCATTGTGCCATTTCAAAATGTTAATGCAACTTTAAAAAAAAAAATCCACGCGTCAAAGAAACTTAGTTTCTTTATCATGGGATAAATATGAATGTTTGCATTTCTGAACAATATTCATTATAATTTTTTTCATTTTGTAGGCATGCGTTGATGGATCTCAGCATCACGTTGATACCGTATGTAGATGAAGAGAGGGTAAAAAAACTGTACCAGTTGGTAACCCAGTACCTGCAGGTTTGTATTAGTCCTATTTACAGACATGTTTTTGTGCGTCATTGTCAGTCTTTGACAGCAGTGATGTATATTCATTCATGTCCCCGACTGCTGGCTGGTGTTATGTATACATAGATTTAGTAATAATGTAAAGAGTGGCACCATGATTTTTTTTTTTTGGATTCATTGTAGGTTTATATGGATTCATTATATCAAGCACAGATAGAACTTAAATGGCGGTAACATATGGATGTGGCTAGCAATATCACTTCTTTCTGCTGTGCTTTTATTATATGTTTTTAGTTTGCATGAATTATCACTGGACAAGTAGTGACATGATGTTACATAAAAGAAACTGTTAAACACTTACTCCCTTCTGTATTGCCATAGATCTATGAAATGTATCACACATCTAAGGAACATTGTGGATTATATAAGGCCCAATATGCCGTAAAGTAGCTGGGTCAGACATTTTTTTCATCATGAAACAGTTTGATTACAGTGTAACCTCAGTATAACAACACTCAGATATCTGACATATTCAATATAATGACACAAATTTTCATGGGAAAAAGTTGATTTTCTTTGTTATTTGACTCATTTATCTGACATATTCAGTTATCTGACACATTTCGTAGGGAACAGATGGTGCCATTATAATGAGTTTTCGCTGTATATTGTCTGATTTGAACAAGCTCCCGTGGGTACGAAATGTAGATTATGTTACTTTGGTCCAGCGCTTGTAACCCTTTCCTGGTCAGAATAAGATTGAGTCAACAGCTTTCCTTAGCACCATGGGTAAGGTGCAATGCACCCAACCCGTGGCAAAGAAAGCTGTTGACCTGGGGTGTGCATATGTGGTAGGTAATATTTACAATTCTTGGCAAAAATGTTTTCAGTAAACATGAAATTTAATTAAAGAGTAAAGCAGATGGAAATTTAGATTTGGGGGATTTGAGCAGGAATGTGTTAAGGCCCCTTTCACCAGAAAATGTGGAATTTACAGATATTTTCCTACTCTAGACAGGCCTCCCCTTTTATATGACGTCTTACTGACAGCATGTGCTAGAAGAAGGGGACCACTTGTTTGTTGACACAAACACATTTTTCAGAAATGGGTAACTGCATGTGAGGGTGTTAAGTGAGAAGTAAAATGCAATTATTGATTGCAAATGCTTACTGAGACACTTATAATACAAATACTGCGGGCAAAAAAAATGTATCTGTTGTCATAATATTCATCCTCAGAGCACAGACAAGACAACTCAGAAGAAGTCCTACCGAGCTTTAGAAGAAATTTGCAGCAGCCAGTCAGAGCACTGTAAAAGTTTTGTTACCTCCAGTCTGCAAGAGCTCCAGCAAGTTCTTCTACAGTCCTTGTCCACATCAAGCAGCTCCTCAAAAGCTGTGAGTACTAGAAAGTGTTCACTTTACAATACTCTTGGAGGGGGGTGGAGGGTGTGGGTTGATCATAGCCACAATAACGACAACGACTAGGACCTGCATGTAACTGAAGTGCTGCTGTCTTGTGGTCATTCTAGGAACTAAACGTAGAATTGAGGACTGGGAGTGGGGTGAGGGAGGATGAGCTAGCCGATTTCATGATTTGCAGGTGGAGTGTGTAAATTAGCTCATTTCTGAGAACGCAGTATGTAGTATGTGTATGCCCACACAAACATTTGTGTGTAAATTCATGTTAAACGCTTAACAGGTCATCGTATTTCCCAGTGCCACATGGTTTTCACAAGTGCAAATACTTGTTAATGTCATTGATTAATGCAGTGATGATGATGATGACCATGACGACGACGATGTACATAATCTAGGATTCTTTGTTTGATGTTGACCATTACAGTTGCTAAGAGATGGGTCTTTAACTAGTCCCTTGATATTGGCAGAAAAATTTTCTAATGTTTTCCCGGGTGCTTGTTTATAAACACAATACGTGGACTGGCTGTGACGTATTAGCTGTTTAGCCAGATTGCATACAATTGGCTAACCCAGTCGAGACAGTCATTAGTATACTGTGTGTTTCTATTTTTGCAGGAGTGACCAGTGTCGGTTATGTTACAGATGCAAACTTGATTTGCTGAAAATGGATTTATTTTCATGGTCTATGTATTTCCAGTGTTTAACTGCAGTTTTAATTTCACTATTTTGAACATGTTTAAATTACTTTCTTTTTCGTGTTCACAATTTTGTGCCATCAGCAAAGTAAATAAAAAGAGAAGTACAGTAATCTTAGTGTATTTACAGTGGTTAAACATATTTTATTTCACAAAATGATTGTAGAACAGGCTATGCTTTTATGAACCCCTCTTGTGAAGTGACTTGACAGTGTCGTCAGATCCTATAAAACATGAGCTAAGTACCACTGGAACTGATCATGCATCAAATATTACATCCATAAAAAACCTACATATTTGTGTATATTTTCTCAAATTGATGAATAAAACTTCAATAATACAGTACCTGTACCATATTAAATACCATGAACTGGGCTGTGTCGATTATGCCATTCATGCAGACCTTACTCTGTCGGAACATTCTCTTTTGAATGGGGATTTGGTGTATGGATATGTGCTTTTCCCATTTTTGGCTAGCTGGTGGGAGCCAAAAGTTGCTGGTTCCAGACCCGGCCATTCCCTGGTGACAACACAAATTGGAACAGTTGCAATCATTATGGTAGTTAAAATAAGGGTAAATTCTGTTGGCAGACAACGGGTTAATATTTGTATTTACTGTGTTGTAGCCCAGACTGCGTTGCCTGATCAGTCTCTTTAGACAGCTGGACACGGGTCATGTGGAATTTCTGAAGGCTGTTCTACCAGAGGTGAGTGCATAGGTGTCAACACCCAAATGGTTTGAGTCAGGAGTTTGGGGTTAAAGGTACATGGAAACAAAGAAAATAGACCATTTTCCTGCAAAGTTGCCTTATTTGAACAACTTGCAGAGTCTCCAAATTTGGAGACTCGCCCCCAGATTGGGAAAGCTGGCAGGTATGTGAGTTAGAGTAGTGTCACAAAGGCTAATACGAAAATATGAGCTGATTGACTCGTGAAAATACCCATCAAACTTTACTGCCAAATTCCTACCAACAGACAACAGATACTTTAATTTTATATTTTGTACATGTACACGTATTTGTTCAATGCCTGAAAATAGGATTATAGGCACTATGCAGAACTTGTTGTTATTGAAATGGCCGGCCACTTAAAGATGTTCGGTACACTGGTCAAAAGAATTTAGAAATCTCTGGTTTTTGGTGTGAACCAAGATATTGGCATTTGAAACAAAATGCAAGCAAAAAATTGGCATGTCACGGTGCTACTTTTGTCGCTAGGTGGTGCCACATGTAAGGACTGCAGAAATTTGATAGCAAACATTATATATGTGGGTAAAAGCAATAAAAATGAATTAAGGATGCAAAAATATGCATAAAATAACTCAATATGAGTGTATGCAATGTATGTCAAGCCTTTTGATAACAAATATGTAGACAAAACATGCTGGAATGTGACTTTAAATTCATTTCGTCTTGCAAAAATGTATAAGTGCTCACATTATTTTTTAAGTTTGAAATAGAAAAAATATTTGCAAATCCCTGAAAAATTGTAGGGGGTTTCCAAAATATGCACTGATTTCATTGATTAACAAAAAAAGATATCACACGGTGCTATTTTTTCCGCAAGTGTACAAAGAATTCATGCATGTTGACTTAATTTGTTCTAAGTTCATAGGTACAAGGTATCCATTCATTGTCTAACTTCGATACCATATCAATATACATGTATGTAGGTTAAATAAACGGCAGTACATAGTTAATTTTATATTCCAGTCATAATATATACTTTCATAGTTTTACTGAGAAGAGGCAATTTGAAACATTTTAAGAGTCTCTCCATGGTGCAATACAGCAATGTGGAAAAAGAGGTAAAAATAAGAATATCAAAATTATAGTTGCCTTAATACATTGTCTAATGGTAACACAGGCAGCACATTATCAAATATGCCTGTGCCACCTTTTGACGCTGGGGCATTACTGGGCCCCCCCCCCCCCCCCCCCCCCCCAGTTGGGACAGCGTTTATCGTACCACATTCACAAGAAATGTAAAGTACACTGGCCAAGCCATATAATTTTTCTGATTCAGTATTTTTGAGGGACAGTGTTTTTTTATTTTTTTTACATTCCTCGCATACAAGATTATCGGCTAGTACACTTAGTTCCACTATTCTACGACCTTCGTCCTGGTTTTAACTGTCAGTGTTTACATGTGCATGTGGCATTTGGGGGGTGGGCATGGCACTTTCGACGGTGGCTTGGTCAGCGTTCGCTGATTGTGTACATGCATTTTGGTCTACCACTGCCGTGTTTCGACGTATTCTGCCTTGATTAAAAGTATTTAGTCCTTTGTTTTGGCATTTATTAACAAACCACCCATTCTTTTTCATTTTCACTCTTCGTAAACAATCCATATTTCTCAAATGGAACTGTGCAAAATAGGAAAAGCGAACAGCAGCTAGTGCAGGTATCGACAAATACCAGCTCTAACTGTATAGAGGCATTGGACCATAAATGGTTGCGCATATCGTGGTGTACCGAACGTCTTTAATAGTCTTTCCGTGTATATGTAGGGATGTGGTTCATCCCAACATGTCATTCACAGTATTCCTGTAAATTCTAACAAGTGACCCCAGTGGGCTCGGTATTAAAATATGATCAATATCTAACAAAAAAAAAAATTTGAAACAGAAAAAGAAAAAAGAATATATCTATATATATATATATATATTTAAAAAATATTGTCAAACTTTACAAGTTTACAAAATCAATTTTGTATGATTTTAAATGATCAGGTTTTAAGTTTTCAACAGCTGCCTGAGTACACAATTCTTGGTGCACATTTTCATAAATTTTATGCATGTTGAAAGCCACCAAACTGTGATATACACATTTTAGGGTCCCATAAATTGAAAAACTATATTTTGGAAAACAAAACTAGGCGTGTAAAAATCCTGGACTTTGTATATTAACTACATAGGTGTTCATTATTTCTGTGAATAAATTTATAATTTGAGTTAATCTGTGAAAATTTAGGAGACATATATGGCCAGAACTTATAAATTAATGTTTTAACTGAACATTAGGGTATTCTTGCAACACTTTCTTTGGCTGTTCACAGAACTGTGAATTGCATAGAATTGCCCAAGGGGACAGTACACTGTATGTGCAAATGCTGGTCCACTTTATACCTTGATCCAGGTTACCCCATTCCTGGGTTGAATGGGACAGAGTTAACAGCTTTCTTTGGCACAGGTTGGTTAAAATGCAGTTAACCCATACCAAGGAAATCTGTTGACTTGGAGGAGGATATTCTGATAGGGCCCACCTACAGTTCTCATAGCAGAAAAGGGTTAATCCTTGCCCCCTCAAACCAGACAAAATCCGCTGCTGGTCAAATGTCGTCTGCTTCAGTGTTTTTGTTTAATTTGAACATTGATGGAAAACAATTTGTATGAGAATTGTAGGTGAGACCTATCAAGATAACATGGCCCTGGTCAACAGCTTTCCTAGGCATGGATTGGGCACTTAGCATCCAACCCATGCCAAAGAAAGCTGTTGACTCAATTTTAATTGAAGGGGGAAAGGGTCAAAGGCTTCACAGACAAATCAAGTTTGCTTAAACATTTAATTTTTTTTTCAAGGCCATCCTATGCACAAAGGCTATGGCAGAGCGTGGCAGGACGGCTGCATACACTCTACTTCTAGAGATGGGAGAAGCCCACATACGATGGTCTGAAACATCAGCTGCAGGTTTGAAAGATTTAAATGTCAAACCTTTACATCACACGATAATGTGGTGCCTATCATATCATAGTTTAATGACTATGATTAAGAACAGCCAAAATATACAAAACAGTGTTCTATCAAATGAATATTTGGACACAACACGTTGAGGAGAATGAAGAAAAAAATGACCAACCTTAATTTAAAGCTCTTGAAGCTAAGTCAACAGCTGTCTAAATGATACTTGGGTACGTTGCACCCAGCGTGTGAGGAGGAAAGTTGTTGACTAAACACTTGTGTCATTCTTGCTGGGAAAAAAGAAGAAGCAGACTATGTTCAGAAGATGAATTCTCTCTTGCACTTTTAACTCTTTCAGTGCCAATCACGTCTCAAGTCGATTTACTTAAGTCAGACTAGTCTGAATTATCATTAAGACCCCAGAACCGTATTCCTCGTAAAAAGACCTTTCATTCAAGTACCAGTATGCCTATAGTTCCAGACAGAACACACCAGGTCAACAGCTTTTCTCGGTGCGCATTGAGTGCATTGCACCCAATGTGCTGAGAAAATCTGTTGACTCGGTCCAAAATTTGGCACTGAAAGGGTTAATTGTAAAACGTGCATGCAAATACAACAACTCTAGGTTACATGTCTTGAAAAATGGAAATGATCTGTGTTTGTTGAAAGAAAGTGACCTTCCATATGGCAAGTGTAAATATCACTGACTATGCTGGTCTCTTCATGCCAGCACTGGTTTCACAGCACAACAAAACAAACAGGAAGTCTGATAAGTGTGGGATGTCAAGGTGATGTCACTTCTGATGTGATACAAATTAGGTGGTACTCTCAGTATAAGTCAAGCTGCTTTTAATTAATAGCTTTATGTGTAATTCAAACCAACTTAACAACCTTGTTTATGGTTTCAAGGATGTTTCAACAGCATTGGTGCTCTCAGTAGAAATCAAACCAAATTAAGTGACAATTGTTGATGTAATACAAATTCTACTTCTTAGCATGTTACTGACTGACACTAACAGAAATGAGTTGTTGTCTGACAGAGGCGGTGCAGGATTACCTGCAGATGGTGGCAGCCGGTCTGGCGGGCTCCCCACACATGGTCAGCACCACCGTACTGGCTCTCTCCAGGATCATCTATCATTATAAAGGTCAGGTCAAGGTCACACAATGCATGTACAATGAAACCTTGTCATAATGAAGCCATCTGTTTTTTTCCCTGTAAACTGTGTCAGATATCTGAATATGTCAGATAAATGAGGCAAATAGTGAAGGAATTTGACTTAGAAGCCCCACAAAACTTGAGCTCAGGGATGAGAATTCCCCTCTTTTCAGAGGTTTCCCTCCTTTTTGGTCAGAAAAGTTTGTTCTAAAAGGTGGTGGATTTGGTATGAAAAGGACAAATTTGATGAAATAATGGAAAGGTGGACATATACAGGGGTGTTTTCGTCCTTTCAGTGAAATTAAAACTACAGTGAAGTGTCAAAAATACAAAAACCTTGAAAATTTATACATGCGAAAAAAAAGCAATTTACAGTAAATAAGAATACATGCAGTACAATGAATCAGAAATGTTTAAAATGAATTTAGATTTGATATGCTATTGTTATTGCCTCCAAAGTATCCCCCTGACTCTCTGTTGCGCTCACTGATGTTGGCGCTCACTGACGATAGCACATCAGAAAGATACAGCGATCTAGGGGGGTCTTATGGAGGCAACTATTGTTAGTGTTTTGCTCACGTGTTACAACCTGGAAGTTGGTTGTAACCTGGCAATGTTTAAGTTTTATTATAATCGTTTGTCTCACTTGAAAGTATGGTATGAACAGAATGTCTGAATGTTAAGTGTCCTGTTGTACAGCAGATATACAGATACACACACTCGTAAGTCTTGCACAGCAGGGTACTCACTTAACTGTTTCCTTTCAATATCGTTCCTGCTCAAACTGTCTTAAAGTGCCAGGATGTAAGGTGTTCTGTGACTGTTTCCACATTAGATTTGTCTTTATCTGGGCTAGTGCTAAGCATTAGCCAGTTAGCCACTGGCTAAAAAAGGTGTGAAATGGCTAATAGTTTTTGTCATCAGTTAGCCAAACTGGTTAAAGGATGGTGCACATAAAAATTAAGATTGTACAGGTAAAATGTGACAACTAGTTCACGATTTATTACAAAATAATCATTATACATGTACCTAAATCTGGTTCTTTTTGGCAAATAAAATATTCTTGATTTTGTAACAAAAAATGGCTCATGCAATAAAATTCTTAGAGCTAGCCCCAAGTAATACCTCCAAAATTTAATTTGGCTTAGTCTGGGTAATAAGTTTTCAGCTAAGTTTGCCAGACTGGCTGAAACAATGAATTTTCCAGCGCCAGCCCAGGTTTATCGTAATTTTTATTTTAATGAGAATCCTAGATGACTCCTGTCAGGATAGTGTGCCCAAAGACAGCTGTTGACTCCTCTTTGATGTTGGCAGTAAAAGATTTGCAACCATAAGCACCATTGAGTTCCTGAACACAGGCTACTCTGTCAAGTGCTGCTTTTAAATGGTTTGTGCTTTTATTACAGTGTGTTAGGAGCTACTACACGGTTTAACCTGCTGTAAAGACCACCTTGTATAAGAGACCACAGTCTTTCCAAGTGGACCCTTTGAAGACAAGATCATATTTCTGTATTACATATCCTTACAATTGAAGACAACTTGTGATTGAAAGTCCTCTCTGGCTGGCAGAAAGATGGTCTTAAACGTAAGGTTTAACTATACTTCACAGCTATGTACAGTGGTTCCTGTCTGAAGAGACCACTCCCATGAGAGACCACCTTTTCAAGGTACTTTGCTTGGTTCGTTTGTGTTATATGCCTCCAACGGGATGCTTCCATGAAAGGCCACCTGTCTTGAGAGACCACTGTTTGGCCAACCTTGTGGATGGTCCTTTAAGAGAGGTTTGACTGTACTCTCCATGCATTTCATTTCAGACTTGGTGTCGTCAGCCCTTCTGCAGGTCCTGATAGACGCCAATTGTATGTTGCTGAAGTCCAAGGCGCGGGAGATTATCCAGTCAGCTCTGGGCCTGGTCAAAGTATTAATGACTGCCTTCCCAGACACCACCATGGCACAGTTTATACAGACGCTGGTAAGCAGCTAGACTTGAGACACATTAAATAGGTTTAAGTATACAGTGAAACCTGTTTTGAGAGACTACCCCTAAGGCAGCCTAAAAAGTGGTCACATAAGGCAGGTGTTCTCTCAATCGAGGTTCAATAACATGGGGGAGATAGCAAAAGGGACTTTGCAAATATGACCTTAAAAGGCAGGTGGTCTTTGAAAACAGGTTTCACTGTACATGTACCCCTATGAGAGATCAATTGGCTTTAGAGACCATATTTACCAAGTCTCTCGTACTATCTCTGCCTTGTTAAATGTACATCTGATTTCTGGAGAGATGTCTGTTTTGATGGACGGCGCTTGAATCTATCAATGTCATGACCTCTCAAGGTGGGGACAACTGTATGACATGACTTGGAGTATTAGATTTTGTTGCAAGATGTGTCATATTCCTGAATATTTCAGATAAATGAGTCAAATAGGGACAGATTTTTTACTTAAAATCCCTGAGGATGTGTGTTGTCAAGTGAATATATCAGACATCTGAGTGTTGTATGTAATGCAGTTTCACTGTACACCGCCAACATCATTTGGCTGTGTTGCTGGTCTGAACATGTTTTCAAGACGTGCAGATACTTCGCGTGCTCCTGTGCACACAAGGTATATGGGAAGGATGACTTGTTTCATCACAAGTTTTTATTTTGCATTGATCACATTACAAAATCGTAATTTGCACATAAACTGACTGCTGTGTAAAGACTTGCACAAAGTAGATCAGTTCAGTGTTTACTGTTACAAACACCAGGTGGCAGTATTAGCTGAAGCAGTGTTTTATTATGTCTGTGTGCCAACACAGACATTCAGTCTTTACCTGGAATTCTTTATTTACCACCAATTTGTCTGACATTTCATTTGGACACTATTATACCTAGAAACCTCAAACTTGGCAAGGTTATACCTGCACACATAGATTCTTTCCTTTTTAATTAAGAGGAATGAATACCCTGAAAATCATGCAAGTTAGAGCCATTCAAAAATTTAAATCTTATATATCTTCAAAAGTATTATAGGTAGAGGTTTTATTCCAACTGCAATTCATAGGTTTGTGCTGTAAGCGTGTGCAATGAGCCACAAACAAAAGTTGTCGAGTTAAAAATTTAATGCTAATTAGAGGCATTTGGAAAGTGTAAATGTTGAATATCTTCAGAACTATGAAAGCTAAAGGTGCCATTCCAGTTTCAATTTATTGGTTTGTGCTGTAGACACATCCAATGAAACACAAACAAAAGTTATAGAATATGAATTTATGCTAATTAGGGACACTTGAAAAGTTGTTGAACATTTTGAAAACTATTATAGGCAGAGGTGCACTTTCCCATTTAATTCATAGGTTTGTGCTGAAGGCACATCCAGATTTTCTTTGAAGCAATTCTTCTTTTCTAGTTGGGTTTACGCCTACTGCATTATAGTGGCAGGATAAAACTTATTTAGATGTACCAGGTTGGATTGAAAAAAGGAACTCGACAGTAAAAAACTTTGTTGATATTGATGACACAGGTGGACAGTCTGGTTGGAATGAACGAGGACAGCAAACGACACTTCCGTTTTAAAACCAAAGAGATCTTTGAGCGACTGGTACGGAAATTTGGGTAAGCTGCAATTGTGTCATGTTTTATTATACTTGATGACAACAAATGGAGAGATACATGAAGTGCATATATATATTCAG
This sequence comes from Hermodice carunculata, assembly GCA_964020975.1. NCBI lineage: Eukaryota > Metazoa > Annelida > Polychaeta > Eunicida > Amphinomidae > Hermodice > Hermodice carunculata. The sequence continues at coordinate 25,998,113 of OZ026616.1, read as the reverse complement.
TAACAGTTCAGATCAAGGTTTGATTTTTTTTGTTTGTTTGTTTGTTTTTTTTTGTTTTCTTTTGTGTTTTTTGGGTGTTCATAAGTTACGGGATGATGCTACTTTAGCAAAATTTATCATCATCATTGGCAGTTTGATCGTTCTAGAACTATAATTATTATCGCTACTACTGCAGTTACTATGCTATAAAAATGTTGTTTTTTTTGCTTGAAAAATTTTATAAAATAGTTTATTGCCCACCATTTCAAGTATGAAGCTGTCAAAACTTGTTACATCAGGATCGGGGTAGCTATCTTCCTCCCTTGGCCCACAGGTTCTTGTACCAATTGGTACGTTCAGATACCAACATCATACCCATCTGTAAAGCAAGTAGCCTATAATAGGAATAATTTTCAAATTTAAAAGTCTTCTTTACTGTATGTTTTAGTTTGAGAAGTTATTACACTGTACTGTCTTCACATTGAGGTCTGTTACTTGTGTTATTACCATATATAAATAGGGTATCAAAATAAACGTACAAAAGCATAAAGATGATGGTAAATCAGTATGTAAATTGCGTCTAAACAGAATCTGAAAATACTCCAAATGAGATTGTACTTGAGGTATCAAACCAAGTCAAATCAAAATTAAGTGATTAGTTTAAAAGAGGTCTTACCTTACATTTACTATGTGGACATGCTCATGTAGCTGAGAGTGGAGTGCGTTCCGTGCACTAGAGCACTTGCCTTTAAAGAAGTTTGTCCACTGAAAGCAAGGCTGGTGTCAAGAAAATTGCGTTCAAATTGGTGTGTTTAGTTACCAAACAATCCAGAAGATGGTGCCAGTGAGCCATCAGAAAATGCTGACAAACATCAGGAAAACCCAGGAGAGAGCCAAGAAGAAGAAGAAGGCAGCAGAAGATGCCAAGGGTTCAGATGATGAAGATGAGATGACATTCTCAGCCAAACGTAAACCAGAGAGGTAAGGCAATAGATAGATGGATGGATAGATAGATAGATAGATAGATAGATAGATAGATAGATAGATAGATAGATAGATTAGATAGATAGATAGATAGATAGATAGATTAGATAGATAGATAGATAGATAGATAGATAGATAGATAGATAGATAGATAGATAGATAGATAGATAGATAGATAGATAGATAGATAGATAGATAGATAGATAGATAGATAGATAGATAGATAGATAGATAGATAGATAGATAGATAGATAGATAGATAGATAGATAGATAGATAGATAGATAGATAGATAGATAGATAGATAGATAGATAGATAGATAGATAGATAGATAGATAGATAGATAGATAGATAGATAGATAGATAGATAGATAGATAGATAGATAGATAGATAGATAGATAGATAGATAGATAGATAGATAGATAGATAGATAGATAGATAGATAGATAGGAACTCTTCCGGTGGTTTTGGTTCTCTTCCAGTTTCTTCGGTAATTGTGGTGATGAGGAGTAAAACTTTCTGCAAATGTCCTTCTTATTTTTTCTTTGTGTATTGAAATGTACAAATCGACCCAAACATGAGATAAAAATGTTATAGCATGCTTTGTAGACGATATGAAGTAATCAACTCGCACTGGATACCATATAGCAGAATTCGCTTTGCTCACTTGTTCTGCCATATGGCATCCACTGCTTATTGACACACTTCATATTGTCAACAAAACATGCTATAATCTATAATACATATATATATATATATATATATATATATATATATGTATAGATTATGGCGTGGTTTGCTGTCGATACGAAGAATATCAACTGGCACTGGGTGCCATATATGCAGAGGGAGGGAGGGAGTGAAGGGAACAAGTTCTGCTATATGATACCAGTGCTAGTTGATATTCTTTGTATTGACAACAAACCATGCTATAATCTGTTTATCTCATGTTTGGGGTCTACTTCAATAAGTTGTGCTGCACCAGATGCCAAATGTTCCAGCAGAGATCCAGCAGTCTCGCTGACAGCAGACGACGCCATCCTTACCTGGGAAGTAACTTAGCCCATAATAGTATATCGCCTTTTGGTACTTCTGGTTATAGGTACTCTACCAAACAGTAGGCCTATAATAGTACTTTCTAATGACTTTATTATAGGACCCATAGTGGTCTGGCACATATGATATTTATACACATACTTTACAGCACTAAAATCGACCCAAATGTGAAATAAACATATACATATATCCTCTCCATCCAAAGATTTATGTAAGAGGAGTTTATCTGATATTGTGGTTATTTGTTGAGTACATAGAAAAGTGTTCATGAGAACGATAAATCTTGGTATGATGGTCAGTATAGAACAGAGTGTATGGAAGTGGTGTTAGAATGTTTCGGTGTTAAACAAGATCACTGATGATGTGAATGTGTTGGTGGGGTGAATATTTCAAACTGTGGTGTGCGCCGCCATATTGGATGGACACTTTTAATATATCCTGTTCTTTTTAGTGCTTGCCTTTCAGTCTCCTTTCATATCTCAGTACTCAGGCTATTCATTAGTAAGAAGCTCAACAAACCAAAATGTCACCAAACAAATTGCAAGTCAACTCGATCACTGTGTCCACCATTCAGGTGCTATAAGTTACATGTGTTCTGTTTACTGCCAAAATGTCGCTTATACATGTATCATGATGCATCAATCACATACATGCCGGTAATTTTGAATAGAATATGTCAGATTATGTCGGGCAATCCTTTTTGACTGATCCTGTCCTCCTGTCCTCTGGTGATCCAAGTCTTCTGCGTATTAGATCAGGTAGGCAGTTGAGTGGACTTGAGTGCATGTCGTGTTATCTAAGTTTGATGAAGACTTGTACAAATGTTTGGCAACAGCACACACATGCTTGTGGTGTTAATCCCAAGGACAAAACCATCAAAGCAATACATACATACATACATACATACATACATACATACATACATACATACATACATACATACATACATACATACATACAGACTGACAGACAGACATACATATAATATTATATATATACACACATATATACACTGGTATATATTACTCTATGTTTGTGCGTGTACATGTGCTTCATATCAAAGCTTGTTCTGTACTTTCTTTTGTCAAAATTTGAGGACTTAAAATGTTTCTCCATGCAGTATCGAGGACCTCTTACGGGACATAGACCCAGAGCTGGAGGATGAAGAAGTAGATAAAAAAGCCAAGAAAACATTGAAGAAAGGCAGCAAGGCAGACAGGAAAGGAGCTGCTTGGTTGAAGGAAGGTGGAGAAGAGGATATTGTAGATTTTCTTGATCCCTCAGTTTCAAAGAAAGTTCTTGGTGAGTTTACTTAACTCTGTCATGCTCAAAGTGGTCAAACAGTGACAGTTCATGGCAAATGTCTGATTAATGGTCTTGCTCATATCTTTCTTTTAATTTTTTTTTTTTTTTGAAAATGTGGAGACTTAATCAAGATGAGGCTGGGGGGAGGGGGCATACTGGGGTAAACAACTTTGCTTTGTGCAGGCGAACAAAGTGTCCAATTTGTGTCAGTGAAAGTTGTTGACTTGAGCTGTTCTAACCAGGTGAAGTAGAATTACATTATAAGTTTCTTTGTAAAGCTACAGATCTCTGTGGAATTGTGGGTAAAGATTGATGAAATTACCAGTTTTGAAAATGAGTCTGGGAGTGAGATGTGAATATGTGTACCTGGTAAAATAATGCAAGGTTCAAAAGTTATGAAGTGGGAATTTTCTACCAGTTTAATGATTTGATGATGTTTCTGGCTTGAAGTTGAACCATCAGCTGTCAGTGCAGGCTCTAAATTTCCCAATAAAGTGAGGAATCTGTGTTTCTCTTTGGCATAGTTACCCAAATTTTTAGTGAGTTCTCTTGGAGTGAAATGACTGGAGTGGAGACATGTTACACTGTAAGCTGTCATGGTCTTGTTGTTGTGAAGCCATTTAGGAAATGGGTTTTACCAGAATCTTTTTTTTTCAGCCACCAAACCAGAAGCCAAGAAGGCAGCAAGGAAGGGTGGGAAGGAAGAATTCAAGATGGCGCCTGATGGGCGTATGATCATCACCGAGGGAAGCGATGAGGAGGAGAAGGCCAAGAAAGGTTAGTTACAAAGGGTCTCTGAGAGGGCTGTGATCATGTTTCACTCAAGACAGTCAATATTCTTTCTCATTTAACATTTTAGGCTAAAATTACAATTTGGATTCAGGATTGATTAGTTAATGACATTGTTTCATGTTTCACGGGAACCAAAGTTCTGATGGTAAGGTGTCATGCAAATACTCAATGACATCACTTATCAAAGGAAGTGCTTTAACTCTGTCACCCTGGTGCAGCACCTTCTGCTCAGAATTTTTTTTTTCACAATTATATCTCAATCCATCCATCATTGTGTATATATATATTTAAAAAAAAAATTAATGGATATTGCTTCAGAACACAGGATTAGTTAAAAACCGTTTCATTGTGAGCTTTTGATTGCCAGCCATTGGGAAATAGTTTGGTGGACACAACAGGGCAGTCTGCAATGAACTGTCTTTCTTCATTAGGAAAAAAAAGATGCTCCCCCCCCAAAAAAAAATCCAGTTTATGTACAAAGTTCTTCTTGTTGATATTTTTTGAGCTGAAGCATTTTGAAAGAACAAATAACTGTGTTTGCAGGCAAGCAGAAGGAAGCACCAATCATAGATGACTTGGACGAGTTGTTGGACGCCATGGAGAGACCTGGCAAGGTGAGGCATATCTTAAACCATTCTTACTACATGTCACGAAGAATTACCGTAGTCATTCTTGTTGCATGTCATAAAGAATTACCATTGTCATTCTTGTTCTGTCACAAAGAATTACCATAGTCAATTTTGTTACTCTAGTACGAACGTACTCTGGATCAGTCAAGAAATGATGATTAAGTTCCTGAAAAGATGGTCGCATGGAGGGTTCTTTGGACCAGCAGCGTAACATGTTGTCATACACTTTATCCGGGCACTTGTCTGGACTGGACAGTCGGCCACCGTTTCCCAGAAATGTGACCACCTAAAACAAATACACAACACTTACATAAAGTTATATTACGTATATTATTAAATTCACTTCAGGAAAAAAGTTGGAATATTTAAGTGAAGGGTCCCTCAAATAAAACCTCTTGTTATATATTGCCTAAATACTGTCCCAAATGGCAGCAACTTTGATAAAAACCAAATCCAGCTCTGGAAAAAATGTTGGGGCATGCTCAAACATAAACCAGCAAGATACAATGAAATTAAACTACTTTCTGAAGAAAGCTTACAAAAGCTACTGGTGTACTTTGGTAGCAGGTCCAGTCTGGTCCGGTCCAGTCTGGTCTGGTCAGGTCAGGTCAAGTCAGGTTTTTAGCTGCCTGTGGGTTGTGAACTAAGCCCCCAACCGATCCCAAGGACCACATTGGTTCTGGGTCATCTTGTCCTGATAAGCCTCATCTACTAATGCAAACTGTTTTTCATTTCTGATATGAAATAAGTCAATACCTCCGAGCCTGTCATGTCTCCATATGGCTGATCACCAAGTGAGAACATCTCCCACAAGGTCACCCCATAGCTCCATACATCACTGGCGCTGGAAAACGTTCCATAGTTGACCGACTCTGGTGCATACCTGCAATAAATGAGATAATCTGACAGAATCCTAGTACCAGACCTCACCTATGTGGCTCTGTACTGCACAAGCTCTGTATAAATTATGCAATCAATGCATGTACCTGGCAGACACTGATTCTCACTTTAACGTACTTACATATTTATGGATTGGTTAGAAAGCTCAGTCTATCACACATCCCCGTCAGCTGATAAAGAAAGGGACATGCTTTGAGACCTCCAGTGCTATAGTACACCCCGGTTTGAACTGCCAATCTCTGGGTCATGATTGGTTGTTGAAATTCTAAAATATACTCAGCTAATTTGGCAAAAGCTTACAAAATTTTGTTAGCCAAATTATACCTTTTTATCCCCTAGCTATTTGGCTAATAGCTTTCAACCAACAGGTAGTGCCAGCCTATGGAGTATACACATTTGTTGTATTTATAAAGGATATTGGAGAGATATTGGACCTGGAACTCAAGTCCCTGTCATTACATTTACATAACCGCAAGTATCCTAAATGTAGCAATGAGCTATCCTAAATGTAGTACTAAAACTTCCCTCATACGGCTTTTTTAGCCCTGTAGCATATCTTTCAAGGGACATACTGAAACCAAAATAAGGGAGGATACTGAAACTATCCAATTGGAACACATGGATGTTACACTAGCAACAGCCAGTATCTTCCCAAGGGAAATACAATCACCCCATTAAAATAACATTGAAAGTCAATATATCCCTCACGTTCTATATTTGCCAAAAGAGCGAGTCTAATGACCACGTTGGGCAAGGGTGCCTGCCGTACAAGATGCATGACCTGACAGGACTGTCACAGTAGTTTAGGCCTATTTCTACCTGAAGTCAAGGGGAGGTGGGCTTTTCTCACACAAAATTATGGACCAAAAATTTTGATGTTTTGGCAACTGATTTGGTATGTAGCATCTTATAACAATCTCAGGAAAAGCAGCATTTGCCTTTTTCGTCTAATTATGGCAGATACATTTAGGATACAGAGATCATCCCATGGCTTAATCAGTCTTGCACTCTGCACAGTTCCCCCTCAAGCTGTATTCTTGCTTGACCCTTTGGGTCTTGGGAGTATACAGGCTCTCAGGGGAGCTGTACTGGGCAGGAAACTGATTTAGCCATGAGATAACCTCTAAGGATGTTTCTTGCATGTAGATGGGGGGGGGGGGGGGGGTCCCAGTATGCTGGGAAAAGTAAAAATTTTGTCCCAGTGCAAGGTATAAGAAAATAAGAAAATTTATAAATAATGGCTGATACAAAGTACAGAAATAAAGAGGCTTTCAGTATGCAAGTACAGAAAATAAAAAAAAAAACAGTACACCAGTACAGAAAATCTTTACCCCCTAAAAGATGTTTCAATTTAAAATCTTGTTTCTAAGAGGAGGAGGAGGAGGAGGAGGAGGAGGAGGAGGAGGAGGAGGAGGAGGAGGAGGAGGAGGAGGAGGGGGGAGTTATTATCCCACCCCCTCATCAATCCAGTACATGTATCAATTTTGCTGGTATCTAGTCTGGTTCCCCATGCTACTTCTTCTTACAGATAGGTCAGTGACAAAAACAACTCCAACTGCATGTTTTTACACACATTTTATTCTGTCAAATTGAATTTTTTTTGTTTTTTTTTGTTTTTTTTTGTTTGTTCTGTCCTTGCCCCTCTGCCCCCTGCCAAGGTTTTCTCACAATTTTGGATTTGGATTTATGTGTGTGTATGGGATGGTGGTGGTGTTTTTGTTCTGTATCTTTTTTTTTGTTTTTGTTTTTTTGTTTTGTTTTGTTTTTGCTTTTGTTTGTCAGTTTTTGTTTTCTTTCGGTTTGTTTTTGGCAAGGACACAGAACCTTAAACACTGGTTTCACTGATTTCTGTTTTGCACAAATATTTGTCTCAAAGCAGGCAAAATCAAAATAGGCTTTGGGTTTGCAATACATTGTACATAATTAGCTGTTGCACCAACAAAAAATATCCTTCATTCGTACCAACATTTATCACCATACAAACATTTTTTCCCTTAAGTTTCCAATAAGGGGTATTGTGGTCATTCAACTTACCACTTGAGTGGCCACCGGCCCCCAACAGAAGCTTGGTAGTAATCACTGCCAGTTCCACATGCACGAGACAAACCAAAGTCACCCACTTTAACCTGTAGACACACAACATAAGACTGGAGTACAACTGCCTTAACTTTGATTTTAACTCATTACCAGTTAGCATAAGACTGAGTCAATAGTTCTTCTTGGCATCCGTTGGGCACAATTGACCCAAATTATGCCAAGGAAAGCTGTTGACCTGGTATTACATTAAGTTTCTGCACACTATGACTGCTACATACATGGCAAGGTTAACCCAAGTGCATTCCCATAATAAAAAAGCATTCAAAAGCTCTTGGCCTGATCATTTTTTCCCAGATGTCACTGGAATTTCTAGCCTAACTGTTATCTACTGAGTTTCTTGTTTGCACACATATGAATTGTTAAATATGTCTCATGATAAAGTCTCTGTGACTGGTAAACCCGACAAGATAAAACATACCATTGCTAGTAGCCTACTAAAGATGGTGCAATGGAACTGACACCCTAAAACTCACAACTTTCTGTTCTTGAGTGTGTTTGGATGGAAAGACTTCTGTCATATGTGGATGTTAAATAGAAGTATCTATTTTGAGGTAACTCCTATGTCCAGATAAAATTTGGTGAGAATGCAATGTTCCATCAGATGACATTTAAGATATAATTCTCAATCTTAAGAAAGGATTTTGGTATGAAGGAAACAGATGCTGAAGTACATACAATTATTAGAAACCTTAACCCTTAAAGTGCTAATCACTGCTATAGCTGCTTTCTCATTACCGTTAAACATCTAATGGTTAAAATATTAAAATTCCTCACGAAGATACCTTTCATTCAAATACCAGCAAGCCTTGTCTGAAGCAAAAAGTAGTCTCAGTCAACAGCTTTCCTCGGGACACTTTGCACGCATTGCGCGCAAAGTGTCCAGAGGAAAGCTGTTGGCTCAATCTTAAATCATCACTTTAAGGGTAAAAATATAACCCAGATGAAGAACCAAACTTCACAGTTGAACCTATTTCTAAAAGTGAAAAAAAAAAAAGAAAAAATTCATATTTTTGTTTTTTTCACATGCACACAGAAATTTGACATAAAAGCAGATTTTGTTACATATTATTGTGTGATCACCACCTTACCAAATGTGGGGAAAATGTCATTCTGAAAACCAACAAAAATGATTTTGATGACAAAGATGAGATGATAGACTGACCCTGAAGTCAGGCAAAGACCTAGAATCTACTCATTGAACATGTTACAAAATGAAACAAGAAAAACAAAAAAAAACAATAGCAAACCTGGTATTTCCCAATAGGAAAGGCATTGATGTATATAATTGTTTTTGACATGGTGATCATTACAGCCATATAGCAGAAAGTCAGGATAACACCAACACCAGCTTTAAAATCTGCTATCTACCCACAATGACAAGTTATTAGTTCATAGCTATATGGCACTAAGATTAAACTGATTGACTTTTGTGATATATTTAGCAGGCAACAAATTTTGTACAAAAAATAGCAATGGCAGACATAACAGTTGGGAACAGCAGAGGTGTCTAAATATTTGTTAAAAAGAAATAATTTGACATTGGTAAAGTACCAAGACTTGTATACGTGTATCTGGTATTGTTTCAGTAACCTGTTGGTGATTATTGTCTCTTTGTCAAGAAATGGGCAAAGACAACAAACTGGGTTCTAAGTTAATTTAAAATGGTCTTGAAGAAAGTTTTGGCATTATTTATCATGACTATTGCAACAGAAACAAGATCTTTTCTACTTAAATCTTGCATATACATGGACATACATAATGACATATTTCAGGCATAATACTGTTGATACTAATTTATATCCTTCCCTACTAAAAATGTGCAATCTCTTCATCCTTTATTTAGGGAGTGTTCCTAAATTTTGAACTGTTTTGGCAACAAGTTTATAGCCTTTGTACTAGTGATAACATTGATCACAAGAGTTTAACTCATTCCATACTATGGCCACAGGCCTTTGTCAGTGGTTCTGGGCCTGCTTGGCAAGTCATGCTGCAGCTGCCGCAAGGGCAGCTGCAGGCAGTGCCAGAACCACTGACTTAAGACTAACAGAGATTACAAAAGTTTAATATGGTGCAAGCATTACTGAGATCCAAACAGGTCGTGCCAGTATAAACTTGATTTTTATTCTAGGTCAGAAACATAA
>OZ026616.1:25961476-25986476 GCA_964020975.1 Hermodice carunculata | reverse complement strand
TGGTCCTAAGGGTGTTCGGTATAGGGAAGTTTTACTGTATATATATATACACAAGTATATATTACTCTATGTTTGTGCGTGTTCATGTGCTTCACATCAAAGCTTGTTCCATACTTTCTTTTGTCAAAATTTGAGGACTTAAAATGTTTCTCCATGCAGTATCGAGGACCTCTTACGGGACATAGACCCAGAGCTGGAGGATGAAGAAGTAGATAAAAAAGCCAAGAAAACACTGAAGAAAGGCAGCAAGGCAGACAGGAAAGGAGCTGCTTGGTTGAAGGAAGGTGGAGACGAGGATATTGTAGATTTTCTTGATCCCTCAGTTTCAAAGAAAGTTCTTGGTGAGTTTACTGAACTCTGTCATGCTCAAAGTGGTCAAACAGTGACAGTTTATGACAAATGTCTGATTAATGGTCTTGCTCATATCTTTCTTTTAATTTTTTTTTGTTGAAAATGTGGAGACTTAATCAAGATGAGGCTGGGGGGAGGGGGCATACTGGGGTAAACAACTTTGCTTTGTGCAGGCGAGGAACAAAGTGTCCAATTTGTGTCAGTGAAAGTTGTTGACTTGAGCTGTTCTAACCAGGTGAAGTAGAATTACATTATAAGTTTCTTTGTAAAGCTACAGATCTCTGTGGAATTGTGGGTAAAGATTGATGAAATTACCAGTTTTGAAAACGAGTCTGGGAGTGAGATGTGAATATGTGTACCTGGTAAAATAATGCAAGGTTCAAAAGTTATGAAGTGGGAATTTTCTACCAGTTTAATGATTTGATGATGTTTCTGGCTTGAAGTTGAACCATCAGCTGTCAGTGCAGGCTCTAAATTTCCCAATAAAGTGAGGAATCTGTGTTTCTCTGGCATAGTTACCCAAATTTTTAGTGAGTTCTCTTGGAGTGAAATGACTGGAGTGGAGACATGTTACACTGTAAGCTGTCATGGTCTTGTTGTTTTGAAGCCATTTAGGAAATGGGTTTTACCAGAATCTTTTTTTTTTTCAGCCACCAAACCAGAAGCCAAGAAGGCAGCAAGGAAGGGTGGGAAGGAAGAATTCAAGATGGCGCCTGATGGGCGTATGATCATTACGGAGGGAAGCGATGAGGAGGAGACGGCCAAGAAAGGTTAGTTACGAAGGGTCTCTGAGAGGGCTGTTATCATGTTTCACTCAGGACAGTCAATATTCTTTCTCATTTAACATTTTGGGCTAAAATTACAATTAGGATTCAGGATTGATTAGTTAATGACATTGTTTCATGTTTCACGGGAACCAAAGTTCTGATGGTAAGGTGTCATGCAAATAGTCAATGACATCACTTATCAAAGGAAGTGCTTTAACTCTGTCACCCTGGTGCAGCACCTTCTGCTCAGAATTTGTTTTTTCACAAATATATCTCAATCCATCCATCATTGTGTATATATATATTTAAAAAAAAAATTAATGGATATTGCTTCAGAACACAGGATTAGTTAAAAACCGTTTCATTGTGAGCTTTTGATTGCCAGCCATTGGGAAATAGTTTGGTGGACACAACAGGGCAGTCTGCAATGAACTGTCTGTCTTCATTAGGAAAAAAAGATGTCCCCCCCCCCCCCCAAAAAAAAATCTAGTTTATGTACAAAGTTCTTCTCATTGATATTTTTTGAGCTGAAGCACTTGGAAAGAACAAATGACTGTGTTTGCAGGCAAGCAGAAGGAAGCACCAATCATAGATGACTTGGACGAGTTGTTGGACGCCATGGAGAGACCTGGCAAGGTGAGGCATATCTTAAACCATTCTTACTGCATGTCACGAAGAATTACCATAGTCATTTTTGTTGCATGTCACAAAGAATTGCAGGGTTGTACCATTTTAATTTATAGTCCTTCTTGAGATGTGCTGCAAAGTAATAAGCCATATTGTAATCATATCTGTGGTTATGAGCATACCATAGTCAGTCTTGTTGCTACCACAATCAGTCATGTTACATGCTGCAGTTAGTCTTGTTACATACCACAGTCAGAGTTGTTACATACCATCGTCAGCCATTTTACATACCACAGTCAGACATGTTACATACAACAGTCCGTCATGTTACATGCCACAGTCAACCAAGTTACATGCCACAGTCAGCCATGTTACGTACCACAGTCAGACATGTTACATACAACAGTCCTTCATGTTATATGCCACAGTCATTCTTTGGTATATGTTGCTCATACTGAACATAATTTAACTTTCATTAATCAAGATGTAGGGATAATTTTATTGTGTTTTGTTACACCCCATATTGCATCAGTGGTGAAACAAATCAATTAACTTTTGAGACATGCTTAATTTACAGATACCTAATCCTGTTTGCTTTTGTTTTTGGTGCAGAAGGGTCGTAAACGTGGCCTGTCAGTCACAGAGGAAGATGAGGAAGGAGAGGAGCCCAAGCCTAAATACCAAGGTAACTGCCAACTTCTGTTCAACTCGGTCACGAGTGAAAAAATTACAAGTTTTTTCTTAAGGAAGAAAACATAAAAGTTTACTCATTTTGTTTGTATTTATAAGTTTGACTATAAACTGTAAGTGACTATGTTGCCACATTTATAGATTAATCGAAACAGCTGCTCTCTCTCTCTCTCTCTCTCTCTCTCTCTCTCTCTCTCTCTCTCTCTCTCTCTCTCTCTCTCTCTCTCTCTCTCCCTCCCTCCCTCCCTCCCTCCCTCCCTCCCTCCCTCTCTCTCTCTCTCTCTCTCTCTCTCTCTCTCTCTCTCTCTCTCTCTCTCTCTCTCTCTCTCTCTCTCTCTCTCTCTCTCCCCAAGCTATCTTCAGGCAGGCAATACAATGTACTTGTAAAGGCACAGTATGCTGCTTAACAAAGGCTACGGGGGGAGGGGGGGTGGTAAAAAGAATCTTGTACTTAACTTTCCACAGTATAAAATACTGTGAACAATGACAAAAAAGTGTTGTGTTGAACAGTGCTAAAATACTCAATGTTTTTGAAAGATGTGTTTTTGTGTTGTGGCAGCTGGAGGCCGGGGCATCCACAGACCCATCAAGCCGGGCAACAAAGCAGCAAAGCAGCAGTCAGGAGAAGAGTACAAGGCAAAGGTCAGCTCTGCTTACTCATGTCACACCCAAAATGTCAAAAAACAACTGGATGTAAATTGTCATCTACCTTAACATTTTTACTTAACTCGTTCCATACCAATCCCTGATTTTTCAGTATATTTTACCTAGATTTAAGACGACAATTGCATATATAAATTCTTCATGAAAAGAGCTTTTATTCAAGTACCAACATGCCTATAGTCTAAAGTCAGTGGTTCTGGCACTGCCTGGCAAGTCATGCTGCAGCTGTCACAAAGGCAGCTGCAGCATGACTTGCCAAGCAGTGCCAGAACCACTGACCAAGGCCTGTGACCTTAGTATGGAATGAGTTAAATTTCTTATCACTAGTAAAATATTTTTGCTGAGATTTGTATTTAAGACCATTCATGATAGCATGCTCTAGGTCAATAGCTTTCCTTGCTGAAGGGAGGATGCAATGCAACCAACCTGCACCATGGAAACCTACTGAATCGGCCGTACTCTGACCATGAATGGGTCAAAGGAGAAAGTTTCCCCTGCACATACTCTCTGCTGTTGGGTCACTCATGACCCATATATGGGTTGTTATCACTGCAGTGGGCTGGCTTAACAACCTTCAGACACTAGTAACAGTGTTCGGCAGCGTTTGGCACATTTTGTCAGCAATTGGCAGTGGCCTGCAGTGATGGGCGGGGCGCCAATCGCTGCCCACTGCCCCACTGCCGCTGCCCGCCGCCAAAATGTACCAAAGGCCCCGAACACTGTTACTAGTGAAAGATTCATGTCACAACAGGGTCTGGGGTCATACATCCTGGCAGCAATTACAGAGCCACAAGGGTGACACAGGGATAAAGTAACCAGCAACCTGAATAGGACATTGGTGGTCACAGTCATTGAAAACTATGTGGGGGGCCTTGATTAGCATCATGTTATTCATAAACAACTGTAGCAATTCATTTATTTGCTCCTCAATTTTTGGAATGGGTGCCAGCCAATTGCCCATATAATCTTAGGTTGCATGGGACTTTCATTGTTGCAAAGGGAGACAGTCACAGAGCATGGTATGATTTTTCTGTGTGATAAATATAAAAAGCTGACAGTTTTATTCCATACGGGTAACGACATGCAACCTTCTTGTACACAATGATTTGAGTGAATAAAGACGCAGAGGTTTTGACTTCTTCCAGCTACAAGAATAAGGACACCCCTAAATGCCATTATACAGCCTACAATGCCATTTTACACAACCATTGTTTGTGTGTATCTCTAGGTTGTAGAAAAGAGTTCTGTTTTTTAATGGTTTGTATCTTCAAATTTTGCAAAATATAGGAAAATATCCACCTGATGTTTCTTGTGTATTGCATAAACAAATTGTGTAACTGAAACTGTCGCATGTACTAAATTATTTGCCGAGCTGTTGAACTGTTCCTTGCATCCATATATGTCTCTTGTGTTCACTTCCTGAAAAATTGGGAGTGGCCAAAAGGGGTCTTGCACAATGGAAAGGATGTTACATTCATGGTTGGCATATACTAATGAGATGGGTTCACCAATGAGAGACCAGTATCTTTTTATTACCGACTAATTTCAAGACTCCGCATAGAGACCGTGTGTATCCTTCTAATGCCGCATACAGCAGAAGTAAATGTTGCCATAAATGCAACAGACCCTGCAATAAGTCACCCACTTGTGCAAAGGTGACTGATGGGAGCTTTTTCAGGCATACCAATAAAACAAGGTCCAAAATGAGGTAAATTTCTCATAACATGACTTAAAACTTGAATGTCAGATGACTGCAATTTAAATATGAATAACAACACAGGAGAAACATTGCACAACATGGGTAAAATTAGGAAACTTTATCACATAACTGATACAACCCCTAAAAGGGCCCCACTGATGTAGAAAGCTGACTTCCTTACACTCCCGTATGAATATATGTGGCTGCCAGAGTACGATTGCATGGGCAACAATATGAGATCACATAAACAGCATCAAAGTACCCCCAAAACTTATGCGTTTCTTCAAAATTAGCACAGATGTATCATACCGGCAATATTCTTGAACAAATCATAGCTGACAAAGAATCAGACTACATGTGTCATTGTATTTGTGTTTTGCCATCATGAATTATCGATGTCTATATGACCTTCAAAAATATTAAGTTTATTGGAAAAAAAGCTTAGTCATTTTTCGGTTTTACTGGTGCTTATGCACAACAACTTCCACCCAAATATTGACAAATGAAACATGCAGTTTTCTTTACGATTTTTAGAGTTAACCCCTCGCACACTGCCGGTATGTAGTATCACACACAGTATGCCACCTGGCAGTTTCTTACTCTCTTAACCAACAAGCGACATGCATGATTCGACATGCCATAGCTCTGTTATTTTTTCGATTCATTTCAAGTCAAGACTAAGTTGGTCAGAAATTACGTGATATGCACTTTTCATTTCAATTTACCTGAAAATTTTGATGTTATAGAGGGTGTCAAGAGTCTGATCTTAAGTGTGGTCACTTTTTTTACCAAGCAACGCGGGCTGTGCAACATTAACGAGTGACAGTGCACACAGGCATGCTACAGGGCATGATTTTCTGCTGTGTGCTTGTATTTTTTCATGCCTTCAATCATGAATTTCATTCCTATCTTGTTTTCTCATACATATTTGTTCCATTCAAACATTTTAATAAATTAAAACAACAAAATTTGGTTTTAAACGTCAGTAATGACGTGACATATTGGACACAGGATTCAACAACACATTGTGTTTACACAAATCTTTACTTCGTTGAAAGAGGAAAATCTGAGAATTCCAGCCATATAAAACATCAAGGCAGATGATGCAAAACATCCTGACCCCAAAGTTACTAAGTTTTGGGGTAAATTTTGCAGGTGCATCATTCAAAATGTTGCGAAAAATGGGCAGTAGTATGATTTTTATCTGTTTGATAAGAATATACTTTTTTTTTTTACCGCAGAATTGAAATAGCCATCTACAAGTATAGAAGTTTGTCTGCAATAAAATGCACACACTTGCAGGGCAGTGGGAAGCTGATGAATGTTGGCTTGTGTTGCGCACCACTCAAATAAACAATGGTGGCAAAGGATGTACAAATACATGTTGGGTATGCCGGACACTGGCATACTAGGGGTGTGCTGTTTATTGATATACTCACATCAATAAGAAATATGAAGATATATTTTGGTGATGGAGCCAAAATTTGTCCTTATGTTGTTCAGTGATGTCAGGCAGTGTACGATACATTGGGAGATTTTAGTGGTCAATCTCAATTATTTGCTTCCATTGCTTAGTTGCTAAAGTGCATAATGTATGGACCATTTATAGTAGAGTTGACTGAATTTTAGGTACTTTTTTTTGGTTTTACCACCGTTTGCCTTTTTTTTCTTGTTCAATTCGACATATGGCATCAAATGTACTTACCAGACGCTCAGCAAGTGATGACTCCACAGGGCATAGCCTTTGTTTTTCAGCTGTAGACAAAAAATATCTAAAAAATGAGAGTGTTTGCATATGAGTAAAGAAAAAAAGATTAATTTCATAGTGATGCTCTTAAAGAAGGATTGTCCACTGAAAATTGGTCATCTATAAAGCCCAGACTTGCTGGGCCAAGGATACCATTAAGGTTTTTGACCAATCTTGTTCGCTGAACTGGTGGAAATTCCATTCATAGACCAAAAGTAATTTCATTGGTGTTACTAGTCAAAATAAAAGCAAAATAAAATAAATATATGCAGCATGTTTGCTAAGTACCACCATGTTATTTTTCAATCTTTTCGCTTTGCTCCGTTATTTTGATTTAGAAAAAAAGTGTTGTTAGCATGCATGAAAACATTCACCCACATCATCTCGTATTAAAGGGTACTTTTAAACATGCCATTTTATTTGACACTGTATAATATACATTTGAGGAAAAAATTATGGCCTGCATCAATTTTTGTACAAAGTGTGCATGAGAAATATTTTGGTCAGAAAAAAAAAAAAAGGAAAGTCAGGTGTTTGCATTAGCTAAAAAAAAGCACAAGAAAAACCTGCATGTCATTTTCTTCGGTCTAAGGTCTAGTACTTTTTCTTCCCCAGCAGGATATGATATGTTTTGGTATGTGTTGTCTGAAACATATAGCCAAAAATGGACAATAAACCTTTTGTCAGGCTTCACCAGACAGACATGTTGAAGATGGTATTTGAGTGATAACAGGAGAACTGTTTGGGTGTAATTTCCTGTGTTTGTGGACCTGGTCATGTCCAGAACTTTTGGTTGCACTCGTACGTACACTTGAATAACCTGGACACGGTTTTCAATATAATAAGGCATCTTTGGTGAAATTGGTTTTGGTGCTGATAACTCCAGACCTGTTGAGTTGCAACTTTGAGACTAGACTAGATGCTGCGTTGTGTGACCCATTTCCAGATGCAATGTCATGAATATGTGATGATCTGGACTCAAGATAAAATTCCTTTATTTGATTTTCTATATGATAACATGAAACATTTGAGCTGGGACTACAAAATTATTCATGATTTCTAACCCTTGTAGGGCATAGCTTGGATTATATACTGATGATCTGGGCCCAGCACGGAAGGACTGACTTCATACTAATGACTTAGGTTATAGGTTGAAGATTTTTTTTTTTTTTGGCAGTGATGACATACTGTAGTTCCTCTGAAAATTTAATTTTTGAGAAGAAATACAGTCATACATGTAAGTCTTGATAGGATTGTATTTCAAGGGGCAGGGGGTATTAAAGTGATTTTGTAGAGATTTTATCCTATCGAGTGATAATGCTCAGGCTGCATCATTACTGGACGCTTGCTTGATAATTATCCCCAGTCACTTTAGAATGCCTCTTTAAATTGCATATGTGGTGGAATTAGAGCTTGCAACTTTTGAGAAATTATAGACCACAATACACCTACTCTGACTGTATTTTATAGTTGTTACATGTAGGTAAGTATTTAACCCTTTCCCCTTGACTTAATACTGAATCAACAGCTATCCTGGGTATGGGTCAAGCATTTAGTGCCCGATCCCTGCCCAAGAAGAAAGTTGTTGACCTGGGATGTGTTATCTTTATAGGTCTAGTCTACAATTTTTTATTTTTTATTTTCATTGCTATTGAAACTAGTAGAAAACATGGAAGCAGACAACATTTGACCACCAGCTGGTTTTGGCTGGTTTGGGGGGAGGGGGGGGGGGAGCAGGGGAGGAGCTTTTTG
Source organism: Hermodice carunculata (assembly GCA_964020975.1). NCBI lineage: Eukaryota > Metazoa > Annelida > Polychaeta > Eunicida > Amphinomidae > Hermodice > Hermodice carunculata. Next base: position 25,978,180 of record OZ026616.1, on the reverse strand, counting down.
ATAAATGTTGAAAATGGGTTTCACATTGGGTACAATCCTTATTTTCCTGGACAAGCTCAGGGAGGCTTATCTTTGAACAGCCAGACACCTCCAGAAGATTTTTAAAAGTTGCATGTTGACAGTAAATACGATGCCCTTGGGGCATACACCATCACAGCTTGTTTGTTTGTGTAGAGTCTATTTTAGGGTGGTAATTATAGGCAAGGATAGTGCTATCTATAGCCTGTTGTTCCATGTTCGCGTGCAGTTTGTCCCTGTGTCCCTGACATTCACAGTGAAACCTGTGTCCAGCCAGAGACACTGTAATGAAAAAGTGCATGTCATGGGTGGGGGTGAGGTGTCGAACCAGCACAACCTGTAAATTGCTTTATTTTTACGTGTATAAATTTTCACGGTTTTTGTATTTTTGACGTTTCAATGCAGTTTTAATTTCACTGTTTTGGACATAATTCCTATTCAAACAATGTTAAATACTATTTCACTGTGTTTTTATTTTCACCGTTTTGTGCCATCAGCGAAATAAGGGAAAATAAGAGAACAGCGAAATTGAAGCAATTTACAGGAGTTATCAGGTTCCATCTTGAACTAGTTCAATCCTATTGAACCTTTTGACAAAGACCACCTGCCTTGACCGACCACTTTTAAACAAAATACCCAGTAAGTAATTTGATAGTGGTGACATTTCCACTGCATACAACTTCCTTCAGGTGAGAAGTTTTGATGTTCAAATTGTGCACAAGGAGACCTTTCTCTCAAATACCAATGTGCAAATCAGGGATTTGATCAAACCTCTGCAATCCTGTTAAAAGATCATTTCCTGTTAAAAAACAGATTGAGTCAATAAGTTTCCTTGACCAATGATTGGGTAAAGATGCAGCCAACCCTTTGCCAAGGAAAGCTTTTGAGCTGGGCTGAGCCATCCTGACACATTTTATCTACAATTCTCAGCAAAAATGTTTTCTGTTAACGTGAAAAATAAGTAAAAATACCAATGCAGATTGGTATTGTACATCTGCGTGCTGGTGGCCAATTTGAACAGAAATGGTTAACATGGTTTCTGAGGAGAGGTCTTGGTAACCATCTCATCTTTCATGTCTGTGAGTTGGCCTGGTGTGTATTCTGTAAGCTATGCAGATGTGGAGTGAGCACATATTAGCTGACTGTCATCACCTCGAAGTCATTATCAGATTTGCAAATGATGTACTGTTGATTTGAAAGTACAAAAACAAAAAATATGCGGTGCATAGTATGGCTGAAAATGATCCTAATTCTATATACACATGCTTAGAATATATAAATTTTTTTGGCTCCTTCCAGTTTTTGCGTCCCAGCCCATGTGTGCTTTGTTTTGTTGCAATCAGCCGCCGCCAGACCCATCTGTCTGCTCACCAGCAGTGGATGTCTGATGGCTATACGTTGACCTCGGGTTACCTCAGACTAACCACCTGCCTCCCGACATGAACTTGACCACCTGTGTCTTCTTGTTGACCTTACTGATAGACACTTTTAGCTCTTCTGTGTAAAGGTCACAGAGATCATGTCTGTCCATCCGTTCGTCCATAAACTTTTGCTCTTGAGCGCGATACCATCCAGTTTTCAAGTTAGCCCAATATAACTTTCAGGACTTATAGGGTATATGAAAATCTTTATTGGTGGCGCCACCTACATTGTTATGTAATATAGGGGTCAAAATGTGAAAATCTTTTGAACACTCTAGCATTCTAATTTTTGGTGGATCTTCATGGAATTTGGTGGGTTTGTGGTGGAGGACAAAGTCTAAGTTGCTAATAATACTGGCAGCACTACTTATAATTTGATGGAAGTTATGAGCCAAAATGTGTTGAAAGGTGTGAAATTCATTATTTGGAAAAATAATTGGATTTGACTTGCCAAATTTATAGGATATATAGACCATGGCCAGTGGTAGAATGTTATGTAATATCAGTGACCTTGACCTACTTTTGTTAGCTCAACATGCCTGTAAAGCTGAAAAGGTGACTTTTAAAATGGCAAGGTTTAGCTTGGACATCAATGGCAATGAGAATTGAGCCTCCAGATCAAAATTGCACTTGATTGCATAATACATAAAACTGTACTTGGTGACCAACTTTTTGGGTCACTGTGACCCAGTAATTATGGAGCCTGGCACTGTGTCCAAATTTATTGTTTTTTGTCAATAGCTCGAAAAGTTATTTCCTGATTTGAACAAACAGACAATATATGGAAAGCTGAATGTGGGGCGCATATTGTGAACCGTAACAATTTTTTAGGTCGTCAAATGGCCAGTTTGAATATAGGGGTCATCTTGTGAATGCTCTTCCCCCCACAATTTTTGAGACAGGCCAATATAACGTTTAGGAGTTATAGAGTGTATAAAAATCTTTGTCAATGTCAATGTTGGTGGCGCCATCTATAGTATTATGTAATATACAGGTCAAAATGTGAAAATCATTGTGACCGCCATACTGTCCACAATTTTCAAGTTAGCCCAATGTATCTTTCAGGACTTACAGGGTATATAAAAATCTAGGTATTGGTGGTGCCACCTACAATATTAAGCAATTTAGGAGTCAAAATATGAAAATCTTGTCAACACTCTAGCATCTTTAATTTTTAGCAGATCTTCACCAAATTAGGTGGGATTATGGGGGAAGATGTCCAGAGCTAGAATTTTTTGTAGTATCAGTGATCTTGACATATTTTTGTGAGGTCACCATGCCTGTAAAGTTGAGAGAGGTGATTGTGTGTTGGCAGGGTGTTGCTTTTACATCAATGGCAATGTCAGCACAGCACTAGGCCTATAGGCCTCTTGTATTACATAATCTGGGTGACCTTGATCTTCTGTTCCAATGTCGCTTGGGACATAAAGTTATTTACTCACTCATTGTTGTCTCAATATGTGCAACAATATCCATGACAGGAATTGCACAAATAAGCTTTGATTACATGTGGAGCAAAGTGCCATCTCGTGGATATTTTATACACTAAATGTACATAAGTTTTATATGTTCAGAAAACCCCTGAGGACTTGCAACTTTGAAATGAACAGGTGCAGTATAGCCACAGTGCCAGCAGAGCATTAGGCTCATGGGCCTCTTGTTTGGCATTTAAGTTTTACTGTTTTTTGCATTCTCAATAATGAAAAAGTGGTTTCTTTCACCAGGTATTTTGCAACCATAAAATTAAACAGAGAATCATGAGAGATCACCAGCTTTGAGTTACCACAGTTTGGTCATCCCAAGGGGTGTTCTGCCAAGCCAAGTTTCACTATACATGCATAGACATTTGTACCTGCAATTTAAGACCACTGCTGTGAGAGACCACCTTGCTTTTGTGACCACATTTTTGATGGCATAACAGTCTAGATTCATTGTAAATTTACCTCCAATTTAAGACCACCAGGAATATGTGACCTTTTTTGGCTGCCAGAAGGGGTGGTCTTAAATACCTGGTACCACACCACAGTATGTTTATATATATATATATATATACATATATACATCCATCCATACATACATACATACATACATACATACATACATACATACATACATACATGTATATATATATGTGTATGTGTATATACACACACACACAAAGTTGTGTTCTCACAGTGTTCGAAAGAGCCCCCCCCGTGGACTGATCCAGAAGTGGTCACATAAAGCAGGTGGTCTCTCAATGCAGGTAAAAATACTGACTAGTGCACACAATCTGATAAGTGGGGTCCCAAAAGGCAGCTGGTGTGTCACTGGAGTGGTGTCTGGAAGGAGGGACAGCCACTGGTGTGGCGGCTGTCTGCGCAGACATTTTTGTACACTGTGGTCACTGGCGTGGCCTGTACACAGGTGTGGCCTGACAGGCCATTTATGTTTGTGACACTCTTCCATTTTATTTACATTTATGGCCAGTGTTGTGTGGCTGTGGCCAGGCAATTGGCTGCATTTATGGCCACCACCGGTGGGCCAGTGGGCCGCATATGGCTGTAAATTGGGTCTGAAAGCGTATGGCGACAAAGGTACATGTACAACAAAGATTAAACAGATACATTTTGTTGCAGTCATTGGTACTTTTGAAACAGAGAGTTTGGTTATGTCATCTAATTAGGAATAAGACGCTGTCTGTTGTGGTGATGATTTATGATCAACTCACAACTGTGACACTCACAACTTCTGTACACTGGGGGCTATTTTAACTGCAGAGTTCTGTGCACATCTGTGCGTAAATGACACTGTAATCCCCCAAAGAATGTAAATGACTGGCGTTTGTGTGTATGATGCTGATAGTTGCTGGATCACCAGTCCACCTGTTGGGAAACAGTTTTGGTTGTCACCTAGAAATGATTCTTTGTAACGGAAGGAGTTTCAATCCTTTCTCCCTTAAACCAGCCCCCCCCCCCCCCCACCCGGCTTTTGTTGAAATGTCGTCTGCTTCAATCTATTTGACCCATTTCAATGTCAATGGATGACATGGAATGAGAATTGTGGAAGAGCCCTCTCAAGATAACATGGCCTAGGTCAACAGCTGTCTATGGTGTGAGTGAGTGCTTGGGGCCAAACCCTGGTAAGGAGGGCTGTTGACTCAGTTTGATTTCAAGGGGATTAGGGTTAAATACACTGAAAACTCACCATTGTTTGTTTTAGTGGCAAGCCAAATATTAAAACTAGAAATTATGTTTACACAGTATCTGATAGCATCAGTTTTTGGAAGGTAGTAATTCTCAACTGAAAGAAAAAAGACTGAATTTGTAGCAAACTTACTCAGAATTTGTAAATGCTGGTCACCTTTGTTACTACAACTTTGAGCTCTCAACACCCATAACTCACTGTCAGGTTGAATATTTAGTTTTTAAAAAAAATCAGCAAGAAGCAATTTCATTCCTTTGTTTGAATGAATTTCATGATGCCAGCACAAATACATGTACATGTACTTGCTGAAGACCAAACTGATAATAGGACATCACTGACTTAACTCCTGTCATTGAAGGAAAGACAGAGGTGGCGTCCAACCAGGTATAACTGTGTGTATTATTTGCAGTGTTGACGGGTCAAATGGTGTGTTGTACTGTGATGAAGGAACAAAAAAAAAAAAAAAGGCAACAACAGGAAATTTCCCCAGACATAGAACTTGATAAATCCTGAGCGAAAAAAAAAAGCAAAAAAAAAAAAAAAAATTTTTTTTGACACTGAAGTAATCCACAGGTAAACTAGGTTTTATTTGAGTCACACAGAGTTTTTGACCAATTGACTTTCAACACCTATATCTCGATTATAGTCTAAGTTGCCACATTAGTATCAACAATAATGTGTGAGTTGGTGGTGTGAATAACATGGTGTGTTTACGTGGTGTGCTTACAGAAAGCTGGGGGTGATATAAAGAAGGCTGGGAAACCTGACCCTTTTGCATATGTGCCACTACAGTTTACAAACCTGAACAAGAGGTGAGATTTTCTGATTATTTGTCAATGACATCTATGGTGACCTACAGTTTACAATGGAGACCAATTACCCTGTAAGTGTACTTAATTGTGATTAATGACCCTGAGCCAGAGTTGAAATAACATTAGTACACCTTCAGTGGTTATTGAAACACAAACTTTATTGACTTTTTGTTTAGAATTGGACACCTCCAGAGTTTTGTTGCATATTGTAAAATTGGCATGCCATAACTGTTCCTGCTTTTCTACATTGTCTTTCCTTCCTTCCAGGTTTGTTCCTTTGCAGTTAAAAAGAAAAGAACCAATGGAACATGCTCTGGCTTTATAATGTGGATTTGTTTCATTCTGGTTGCCTTTTTGCTTCCTGTACAGGCAAAATAGTATAATAAATATACTTTTCAGACGATACAGTCTCAAATGTACGAAGAACATTTCCTTGCAAGCTGTCTGAAATTCATGCATTGTTGGAATTGTTGTAAAAGGACATTCTAACTTTTTTCCTTTTCCCTGTGACGACATGATAAACGACCAAATATCCTTACAAATATGAGATGAACGATGCATGTCACCTGAATAGTAGACCTGGAAAATAACAAAGAGTTGTGATTGTATTACAGGAAGAAAGCCAAGGTGGAAGGACAGTTCAAGAACCTGGTGCGTGGAGCTCAGAAAGGAGCCAGTAAGGGCTCCAAGATGAGGGGCAAGCGAAAGTGAGGCCACCCTCACAGGCCTTAAGGGCACTCGGAGTATTGACACTGGAACACACGAATATTGTAAATAGATAATAATAAAGAGACTGCCACCTTCAATACTGTGACAAACTGCAATTGATGAAGTAGCATTAAACATTTCCTCCATTATAACTGGCCAAACCAGATACAGGTAAAATAGGGTATGTTTCAATGATTAAAAAAAAAAAAAAAATGTTTATAAAGAGAAAACTGAAGGAGAATTGTAAAGGAGCTCTATCAGGCTGGCATTTGGCAGGTCAAAAACTTTCCTTGCAGTGGGGTGGTAGCTAAGTGCCTAATCAGCCGTAAGTAAAGCGATTGACCCAATCTTAATTCAAGGTGGAAATGGACCATGAAGAGCATAAGGTGTTTGTTGCAGTTTACAGGATTGCTTACAAATGCAGATCTGTTAACTCTTTATGTCCAGAGCCTGCTAGTGCAAGCGTCCATATCCTGGCAAGAGCCAGACCCGTGATTTACATTGCACTCTTTACTGGCAGAGGAAAGTTGTTGACTGAATGACTTCTACATGGAGTAGTCTAAATGATTCTCTGTCACGATTTTTGTTTTCATTTACTATTTTTTTCCAAAGTAAAAGGTGAAGTAAAGCACATTTAAAAACATGGTGCCATTCTGAGTTGTTTTGAGAGGGGAAGTGAATGGTGAGCTTGAGGACCATACAGGGGTGTTAAGGGGACACCCAGTATGCTCGTACAGGAAATAACCTTGCCGCAGTACAGCATAGAGACAATAAAAATCTTCCAACATAATGTCCAGTACAAAGTACAGAAAATAAGAGAGTTTTCAGCATGCTGGTATAGAAAATGATATGCCACAGTACACAAACATGGAAATACCCTTTACCCCCCTAGCCTTATGTAGATTGGAGGATTGAACAATTAGTATGCTGTACCAGGACTGAATACCATGGTGATGAATGGCTTCATGGTGGTGTGCTGTCTGAATGGCTTCATGGTGGTGTGCAGTCTGAATGGCTTCATGGTGGTGTGCAGTACTAGACCCGTATTGGAATGTTGTGTCCCAACCTCTACATATGATGCAACATCCTTCATAGATCATCAGGTGTAAAGATATCAACCTTGACACGTGACTTTTATAATCCTACATCCTTCATAAGTCTTCGGGCGTAAAGATATCTGTTTACACTGTGCATTCTCCCTCAGAGGTCTCTTGCCAGATTTGAATTCTAAGACACCAAAGTCAAATGAACCCCATTCTTACAGTTGAATTTCACTTCCACAAGAAAGCATGATATGTTTTATTATAATTTGCAGTTTTCATAAGGAAGTTAAATTCTGTCTGAGAAAAATAGATTTCAAAGAGAATCTTGTGCTCATATTTATTGAAATTTTGCATAGCATACATTCTATCCAAAGAATGTCATCTCTGGTGACAAAGGCAAGGTACATGTTTGTTTCTCAGCATGGCAGATTTTACATAACATTTACAGATTATTTGCATAGTTGCCCAGCAGTTTTGTTTGTATAAGTAATGTAAAGGCCAAGTTTGTTGACTTTGGAGTCATCCTACTGAACCTTGAATGATGTGTTTTATTGTAGTTGTGACTGAATTGTTCACACTAGACAAAGGTCCTTATGTGGACAGATGTCCACATTGGACAGATGTCCACATAAGGATGGTGCCCACATTGGACAGGTGTCCACGTCACCACAGTGGACAGCTATATCAATACAGTAGGTGGCCCAGACAGCATCACTTTCCCATGCAGTAAGCATAACATTGTCAGTAAAGGATTTTCTACTCAGACATTTGTGGTTTATTTGGGTCACAATGAGAGAGAGAGAGAGAGAGAGAGAGAGAGAGAGAGAGAGAGAGAGAGAGAGAGAGAGAGAGAGAGAGAGAGAGAGAGAGAGAGAGAGAGAGAGAGAGAGAGAGAGAGAGAGAGAGAGAGAGAGAGAGAGAGAGAGAGAGAGAGAGAGAGAGAGAGAGAGAGAGAGAGAGAGAGAGAGAGACTGTACAGCCTGTGTATTAGTGAGAGAGCATATATCACTGTACAGCCTGTGTATTAATGTACAGCCTGTGTATTAATGAGAGAGCATATATCACTGTACAGCCTGTGTATTAATGTGCAAGTACATATATATGATGTTTTGTGTATTTTGGGGTCTGTTGAAAGTAAAGAGAATGCATATTGTAAAGGACTGACCAGTAATTTTTTTTACAGGGGTGGGATTTTTTTTTTTAAATCGGACAATAGTCTGAAGCATTTATAATCATATTTTAATGAATAAAACATGTATAATTTCTTTAGAAACATATTATATAACTGGATGAGACTGTACAGTATACCGTAAGTATTGTATTGACTTCTTTGGGAAAAATAACACATTGCCAGTTTGCCTGTTCACAGAGTTATTCTTAGTTTTCTTTCGACAGTAAAACGTGTAAACATTTGTACATAGCTTTGTGTAATAGTGACAGTGGGCTGTTTACATTTGCACATTATATTATATAACACAAGACTGTGCTTGTGGAGACTGTTAATGTCAAAAATATCATTTTTGTGGACTAATAAAAACTTTGTTCCTCTAAGCAGTATGTTTGTATTTGTTGTTCTGGATGACATTGGTTTAACCTGGAGCGACTTTACACCAATATAGCAATATGTAACTCCTCCTCCTCCTCCTCCTCCTCCTCCTCCTCCTCCTCCTCCTCCTCCTCCTCCACGTAAGAAGAGGAGGAAGGGTCATTGAGCTCACAGTGATACAGAAACCTAGTGTGTGTTAGCCTCATTAGGTACTTTTGTGCCAAAGCAGAATCTGTCGCACACCTTTTGAGAGAGTTTTTAAACAAATGTGACTGTAACAATCTGAAAACACAGATGCTCCTACCAGTGAAGTGATGGGTACAAACAACATGCACTACTAGTCTGAAGTAATGTAATACTGACAGGATGAGCATATTGATTTGACTATCAACAAAATGTAGGTATGTAATAACATTCTACAGCTACAAGAAGTCCAGAGCTTTGATTTCAGTGTATCTTGTTTCAAAAAGTGATTAGGGAGCAAACAGGATCTATATTAACCCCTCTCACAAAAAAGTAAAAATACAGTACAAAATAAGTTCACACATTACAGAATAAAACGTAACAAGGACAAACCCATAAAAGATTGACATCCATAGACACAACAAATAGTAAGGACAAACACTAGTCTATGACTGGTTCCCTGTGCCAGTACTATCCAGTACCATTGGTACTTACTAAGTGAAGCATTTTGAATGATGTATATACTTACATGGATGAAAGTTTTCAGTTTAAAAACAGAATTCTGTTTTGAGCAAATTTTTGGCAAAATATTTTAATCAGGATATTTTCTAAAACATGCAAATTTGGCAAGAAATGAGGGCTGAAAATTTGAAAGGGGTGTTTTCTGTTTTGCACAAAATTATTTGCTTTCACCCATGTACTTAACTGCAGCTTGATAAATTTCAGTTTTTGTGGAATATTTACATTTTTTCCAACCCGTGTACATGTAGTACATTGTGAAAATCTGAAACTAGCATGGGAATAATTGTATTCTCTCAAATGTTTCGTTGAGCCATAACTTTCTTTGTTGAAGTCAAAACTACATTGGAAGTTGACTGTAACAGTAAAACTATGCAACACTAGTCCAGCATTTGGTCTTTGCTGCTTTGCCTCATAAGTCGCGTTTCACCTGCCTGTGGCAGCCAAAGCAGGACTTCCCAAGCAAGGTAACGCACTGACTTGACACTCGACATGTTGGCACTTAAATGAAAGCAGTCTTCATGAGAAATTTTAATATACAGATTCAGAACAAAAATATAGACTCCACATAAAAATGTTGGTCAGAAATGGGTTCAGTCATAATGGCTTCCAGAACGGTTTTTATTGAGAACATTTCAGCCAAAGGTTTGTACAGATGCCGTCGTTGTGGATGTGGTCCATGGCTGGCATGCTGAGTGTGTCAAGTGGAGGGCACCAGACTAAATGAGGCCTGTCAAGTGTTCCATTGTATCCTGCCGTGGCATTCTGCTGAGATCGCTCAAAATCTCGTGTGGCTTGACAGTGTTGGCCTTGGGATATTTATTTAGAACTGCAGGTGTATGCACACACTGAATCTGAAAATGTAGTTGTAATTGAAATTATGGGAGTTCTTGGTGTTTCTCCGATTTTACAGCCTGGCCTCAGATCGTCCATGTGGTGGACCTTTCTCGCAGGGTGGAGTGAGGTTCTGTGAGCCTCTTTTGCACCAAGCAATTACTCTCCCTCCCCCCCCCCCCCACCGCCCGCCCCATGGTAAAAGGACAAGTTTGATCGTTCGTATTGGGGACATACACACAACTGTTGTGTAGGCCTACTCTCAAATTATGAGCATAGCTGTCAACTCTCCCATTTAGAGACCCTTAAAATTGATTTCAGAAAATGACCGTACTTTGTAGCAAAATTGTTTTTTTCCTTGTTTTCGTGCGTTTTTATAAAAGTCTCCTGGTCACAGAGGTCTGGGGTTGACACCTATGATACAGAGTGGTTCCCGTTCTCCAGACATTCAGAGACCATCTGCCGACCACCTTCCAAGTTATAGTACATTTCGTGTTATTTATGCCTCCTATATAAGAGATCACAATTTGGTAATACCCAGAGACAGTCTTTGAGACAGGTTTCACTGTATCAAAACGTTTTCGCGAAAATATTGAGCCTCTTTATATTTGACCAATTATGGCTTAAAAGTCTTGAATCAATGAGCTTGACGCTCAAGCTCCTGACTTTCTTCCATTGTTCACAAGCCGTTCATATGAACCTAGTGTGAAGTAGGGATATGGTGGGATGTATGAAGAAATCTGGTACTCATGAGAGCTAAGTTGGTCTGAGGACGGGGCCAATTGCTGTTGCTTTTTTTAAAACTTTTGTACAACCAAAAAATAAACTGTATGCAATTTGAAAAATCGAACAAAAGTCACAAACTTAACATATTTCTGCTTGTATGTTTCTGTAAACAATAGTAAAGTGCAATGTTACAGTTCAGATAGCTTCTTTTGGAGCTCTTCCTACTCCGATCACAAATTTAAGATGAACACGTAACAATTTCCCTTCTGTGCAATTCCTCCGTCATTTTTTATAAGATTTGAAAAAATGACAATGCACCACTCATTATTCAAAAATAAAGATAAAAGTTAACTTCGGGTGAAATAAATCACGCTCATTTCGCTGTTCAAACTCCAGTACCGTGGGCTCTAATAAGACTGATAATATTAGTTCTAGGTTGCTATCGTTTCAGTACAACACAGTATTACACTAGAACGACGGAGACTTCAAACTCAGTCTGCTGGGTATTGTAGTGCATTTAGGGTAGAAAGATATTAGATTATCCGCATTTTGTTCGTTTCAACTTTTTTTTTTCAATCTGTGGGTGGGGTTTGTATTGAACCATTATCATGTACTATAGGACTCCATGTATGCGACCCCATGTTTTCCTTATTGCTGGTGTGAAAAGTGCCGATGTGGCCAGATTTATTAGAGATTGATATTTGTGTCTGGCTATGTTTTCTTTTTGTACCCTTTGTCCTTTTGAATAATCTGCTCAGATCAATCACCTTCGTGTTCATGAACTTGTCATGATGGAGAACATGGAATGGTAAAATTAATGAGTTTATCGGGGTTCAATATTCTCTGCACAGGCTCAATCGAAACATACAAAAATTGCTGCAGCAAGAGCCCACAGCTGGGGGTGGGTGGGGTGGGTTTTTGTTTTTTTGTTTTGTTTTTTGTTTTTGTTTTTTGTTTTTGTTTTTGTTTTTGTTTTTTTTGTTTTTGTTTTTTGCAGGTAAAGTGTTAATCTTATATTGTGAGGATTGAATTGTCAATCTTTATCATGTTTATAGACATGAAAGGAATACTGGGAATGTCATGATGAAAGTTTTTGACTTGGAATCAAAGATTGCGGCAGCCTACTACCTTTGCAACAATTTTCGTCCCAAAACCGAACGGAGTCTCTGGTTCTCTCATAGATTGTTGCCAAAAATGTACACGTGTGATGACTACACAGTAACAATGAAATCTGTACATCAACACCAACCAGGGGAGGGACAAGCATATGTCTTATTAGAGGAGTGATCTTAATGTTGAAAGCAAAATATTAAATGAAATTGGGACGGTAGAAAGGTGGTTGTAATAGGGAGTGGTCTCATCACGGAAGAGTTTCAACAGGGAGATTCTGCTGAATGTGCGAGAAAACGACCAGTTCAGATTGGCTGTGGGCAGCATTCTGATGCGCATCCTGTGTCGTCTGCCGCCGTCTGCCGCCGTCTGTTTTTGCCAGCAGTTGTTTGTTTTCCCATACATACCACACTGACCACTGATCGTCACCTCCGGGGATTTTGATTGTGTTCCAGGAGAAGATTAGGTTCCGTGTACTTAGGGTCTGTGAAAGGATTTGTAATATTTTTGTTCTTAAAAAGGAAGGAGCGATGATGTATCTTGTTTTTTTTGTGTGTGTTGAGAATATTTTAGTATTTAACGCTACTCTATTTTGTTCGTATATAATTTCTTTGTGTCGTTTGTCTTCACACCATTGAAACTGCTGACAGTGAGTATATGCCCCCCACCCCTACCCCCTACCCCCAATATATTTAGGAAAATTGCATTTCTTTCATGCGCATTGTTACCGACAGGTGGAAAGTTTATCCTGCATAAGGAAGTGTCTGGAAAAGCTACTTTATTTAGGTGGAATTAACTCATGGAAATAACGATGCCAAAGGAGTGTACATACTCAATGTGACAGTACTTAAAAATAGCTATTTAATATCTTCATGCCTGATCTGTCTCGAAAATTAGGATTCGTTCAAGTCCGGGCTTTCCTGACGACACCGATTTGTTATTCCCCATGTCATATGTTCACTGAAATTACCGGAAATATGCATCGTTGCTTCTGAAAGTTTGCAAGATTTTCTCACGATATTTGAGAATGCGGTAAAAATTGCAGACGTTGCGCTAACGTGCAAAGTCAAAGTCAAAGTCAAAGTAAGCTTTATTTCATGTCGGTCGTTTTTTACAATAAACGTTAGCCTTGGAGAGCTATTTTCCGACGTGAATATAAGTTGTAAAATACATAGGTGACTAAAAACAACAGTGTTTATATACATACAAAATATGGGATGAGGTTAAAATATATCTTTCATGGTGACCAATAATCTGTACTAATAATAATATGTGTAAAAAACTAGTCAGCAACTTTGGCACAGATAGGTGTCTGTGAGATGCACTTCACAGGCATCTATCTGCATGACATGCAGTTGCAGGTGTTACCATTCCAGTTGCTGACTAGTTTTTTTTAACTAATTGAAGCTGGAGGCATTCCTAAAATAATCTGGTAGTTCATTCCACAATTTGGCCGCACCATACCGGAAAGATTTCAAACCATACTTGGTTGTTCTAACCCTTGGTATAGTGAAAGTGTTCGTGTATGTAAAAGAGTATTTTGAGTCCTTTACCATCAGCAGGTCATATAAATATGAAGGGCCTTGTTTATTAAGTTCCGTGCTCGGTAAAAGTGTGATTCATCTTTGCGAACATTTTTTATGGGAAAAATGAATAATAATTCATATATTTTGTCCTGATAATACATCAGTATTAATTCCGCTTGGTCCCAACTTTAAACACCCCTTTGTTACTCCTTCTTCGGTAATCCCTGTCAAAAAGCAAAGAAAAAAAGTTCTATCTACCAGGTTTGTCGTATAGTCACGGAAAGTTCAATTCATTCATAGCGCATGAGATGCCAGATACCACGTATACCTTGCGGTAATGTATCACTCGGCCACAGATTAGTTTCATGCAAAACAGCTTGCACGTTCATGTCATGCACACTTGTAATTTAAAAAATTGATGTCGGATAAAACTATCGTCTTATGCGCTATACTTTAAGAGTCATTCGATACGGGATGCATGGGCGAGAGAGCATTGCTTACCGTAAATATGGATGTAATAACTGAGGACATGGCGTTAGTATCCCGACAAAAATGCGATGTGGTGTATATTAGTTATACACAATGGAATTTTGTTTCATATTTGCAGCTGTTATTATCCCATGTTCAGCCACCTCATCATTAGGATATTAGACACTCTATCTGGCCGAACTAAGATGTGCGATACGAATAGATGGTCCAAACATGTCATTGAATTTATGAAAATTACGGGACGAGTTGATTGAAAGTGTAGCTTGGACCGAATGCAAAAACTTTTTGTGGGCGCACTAAAATGACTTCCACAACGAAGAAAAATTTAGCTGAGTATTGGGAAAGTTGGTCACTACAAGCACTTTAGTACCACATGTATATGTTATGTGATATCCAGATTAATCAATACAGCTAATGTCATTGCGCACTTCAAAACTCTGATACTCAAACCGGAAAAACAAAACAAAACAAAACAAAACAAACAAACAAACAAAAACAAAAAAACCAAAAACAAAAACAAAAAAAAACGCGAACAGAGGGGTAACTCTTTTTAATGTAGCCTCACTTATGCGAAAGCTTTTTAACCACATAAATGCAGCACGTGTAAGTGATTATGCCGCCTAAGGCCAAGATGTATGTTACTGTAATGGATTATAGATCCTCTGTAGTCTCTGAAGAGAGAACAGGTAGACACGGACAAGTCATCGAGTACAAATGGACTCTGGTGTGTTGGATACCGTGTAGAACGAACATAATCTTTGGTGGAAACCTAATATACGTGTTAAGTGCCTAGATGGACGAATGCCAGTGACACACAACAAACCCATATTAAATTTGAGAAGTAAAGAAATAAGCCCATAAGTTATGTCACTTTAACCCTTCCCGCCTTAAACTGGCCAAAACCGCCTGGTGGTCAAATGTCGTCTGCTTCAGTGTTTCCAACTAATTTCAACAGTTACGAAAAGCAATTTGACTGAGAAATGTACATGAGACTCATCAAGATCATATGCCCCAGGTCATCAGCTTTCCTTAGCATGGGTTGGGCACTTACAGCTCAACCCATGGCAAGGAAACCTGTTGACTCAGTCTTAATTCAAGGGGGAAAGGGTTAATATATGTCAAAGTTCAACCGTGGACTTTTCATATTTCTGAAGAAATATATTTTGATTTTGTATCAGTTCTATTTACAAGAGTAATACTAAACCTCCTCCGCTTTGAAATGGGAAAAAAAATTCAAATGCCACAAAAAACATCATTATGTAACCCATGTGCTTTGAAATGCGTAAACCATTCAAATGCAACATAAGTTAAATAGCATATTTTGACATGCTACAATAATCATTCAAATAGAACATAAAGAATTTCACAAAGGTCTCAGCTGCTTGGCACATTTCTGCTCTTAGTGATACATTTTGCATGTGTTCGTTTCGGTGTCAAACACTCAAAGCGAGCTGGAAGATTTATGGTTTTATCCAGTACTTCGTCAGCAGCAGCTCCCAATATTTTCACGTGCTCTCCAAGGAAACTGCTGATCTCTCTCCAGTGACACAATCCTCGACCAGTATATATATATATATATATATATATATATATATATATATATATATATATATATATATATATATATATATATATATATATATATATATATATATATATATATATATATATATATATATATACATACACACATATATATACACACACACACACACACACATATATATATATATATATATATTTATATATATATACATACATACATACACACATATATATATATATATAAACAAAACCAACAAAAAAAAACCGAATGAACTTATGTAATAAGAAGACATGCACTTTTTTGCACCTTAGAATGTTTATCTTGATAATGTAAGGTCACAACTTACATTGTGTTGTCCTTTTAATGTGGCTGCCAGCGACAAGCATACATTTGCCCCGCTTAGCAGGACAAACCACTTTGTCACGCATGTACACAAAATGTTAATGGTACCACGATTTTGTATGTTTCTACCTACTCTTTTGTACACTTTGTAAACAGCTGTCACCGACGAAAAAAGAGAGGATTAAGTGCGCAAGTGAAATTAGTGACTTCAAATATTTATACAATTATATTCAATAACATAACCCTGACAAGTGGGCCTACTTGTCTCTTTTTTATGCACCTGGTGACGTGAGTGGGGTGCGCATGCGTACGTGCATGCCCTTTAGTGATCTTCAATCTTGGAACTATAGAAAGTTCTTTAATTGTTTTATGTAATATTGTTTATTGGTTGTATTGGTTTCGTTATTTTTTTAACTTTTCGCTGTTGATATTTGCATAAAGTAAATCAATACACTCACATATTTCGGATCAGATCCATATTTTGCGTGTTTGCCACCATGGTCTGCTTGTCACAAAGCATGCATAGGGCACGCAAATTACCGACTGGTTTCCATCGATGGGTTCCCATTGTCCATCACCAAGCCTTTGAAAATGTAACGCAATATAAAGGTCTGCTTACATTGAAACAGATGTAAGGAACATTGCCTATATAGAAGCTCCGTTTCTGATGATTTCATATTTTCTCATGAAGCATA